>JASUUG010000853.1:0-40337 GCA_030449905.1 Luvunga scandens | reverse complement strand
TTAAATATTTTGACTCATTATCCATAGTCATTTTGATTCTAATTACGATTATATTGTACAATATATTTGTTTTGTTGTGTTGGGTTTCTATTTTGAATGTGCACGCGATATTTTGATTCTAATTTTACATCTCACAAGTCACCGGAGCGTAGGTGATACATTATTAACATGAGTCATCTTTTTATTTATATGTATATATGTTATTTATTTGTTTTCATGATTAATTATACTTTTTGACAATCACGAATCACTTGTGTGGGTGTGGAATTTAATAGTTATGTCCTTACATTATAATACGTCGTTTTATGCATTATGTTTTAAATATATGTTTTGGTAAAAAGAACACCAAATCTTTTCGTGCATCGATAATCTTAAATAGGTTAGCTTTACCTATCAGGTTAATAGCTCAACCCTCATCATTTATTTTTGCGGATGCAGTAGCTTGTTGCGAGTTATTCTTATACTTTGGAGATTTCTTTTATGTGTATTTGGAATTGGGAGACAATGCTAGTAATTTGAGTTGATTCATGGATATTTTTGGATTGATTTGAATAAAATTTGAGGTATTTCAGTTTGAAATTTTTATATAAGGATTATGATTAGTAAGTAACCTCATTCTTATTACATGCTCCACGCCTATTAGATTTGGGTTGTTACAATTAAGGTATAGCCATAGAAAGCTGAAATTTTACCACTGATATACACTGATGCTTTGCAGCAAAATAATCGGATCTCAATGTTATACAACACATCCATATGATACTACTTTCTTGTAAAGAACTTTTTTTATAAAAAAAAAAATTCGTTGCATTGCAGGGCATGTTTCGAAGGGTGGTTAATAGTAGCTTAGTGAAGGGGAAAGATCGTTCTATGTCAATCATTTGACGGGTATCCTGAAGTTCAGAGAGCTGGTGCAGCAGGATCAATCTTTTTAAATGATTACAATTTGACAAAGTTTCCTTTGTTGTTTCATTGCCAGCAGTGATCTGTAAGCCCAGAAAACTTAATCAGTCTTCGCTCGTACAAGGAATATACAAAGTGTTATTAGCCAAGTGGCTATTTCATTTTTGTTTTACTCCAGAAAATAATTAAATCTTTGAATCTCAATTACAGAAACTTCAGATCAAGGCACCATATGTAAAACTTGAATTAGTAATCCAGCAAATGAATCTTTGATTCATCTTAATAACTGTATATCTGAGACAGAATTCATAAATTTTCCAACCTTCAATCTTTTGGTTACATTTTATTCTCCCTCCAGTTCCCGTTACCCAGCAGCTATATGACGGGTTGTTGTTTATCGGGCCAGAGAGTCTTCTAAGGACAGAACATAAAAAGTGATTTACAAGTTTTTCGACTTCAGAGAGGCCAAGTGCGATTAGAAAGAACCGTTTGAAGTAAATTCAATTAGCTGTGCGACTTCTGGAAATTTACAAGGAGAGAAACAGATAGCCAGAACAACTGTTAATGCATTTTTGGAATTTTATTAGAATTTATAGAAAATGCATGAAAAAATATCCTTTTAAGTATTTAATTCCTTATATGCATGGAATCAGAAAAGAAAACAGGTTCATTGCATCAGTTCATAATCTTATCTGTGATTCTTTATTTGCAGTAAACGGTTCAGAATTTTCTGTAGTTTCTAATTACGCATTATTACACCTGATTCTGATTAATCTCAGTTTAGAAAACTAAGCCAAGTTCATGCAATAAAGGTATATAAGTTGATAATTCCAAGAAACGATTAGCTGTAATGATAAGATGCAATCTGTATCAAGGATTATGAATAAGGAAGATTGCTAAACATTCGTTCTCCTGAATCACTACTCACAATATAAAAGACAGTTTCTCAAAAACATGAAGTATAGAGCAATATGGCTATGAACGGATTCCTCCTCTTACAATGTTTTTTGTTCGTCCTTTTCCTCAACATGATCACATTGTGGGGTAACATTCATGAAGATAGAAAGGTAAATATTAATTAACTTTACTTTCCAGCAATTAGTTGTTTCTTATTTTCTGATTATGAAAAACAAACATGTCAAATTACCACAGTTAAGCATTGAAATGTCCAGTTTACAAAGAACTTTTAAATCCTCAGACATATGTTTGCTGTCTTTTGTCATAACGATTACAATGATGCAGGTCTATATTGTTTACTTGGGGTCAATTCCTGAAGGGGAATATGTAACATCATCGCAACATCAAAATATCCTACAAGAAGTTGTTGTGGGCAGGTGGTATGCTTATAAGTCAAGTTAAATACTTGTTTAAATTCTCTTCTGAACTTTTCCTCCGCACGTGTGAGTGCAGCTCTGTAGCAGACATATTGGTAAGAAGTTATCAAAGGAGTTTCAATGGATTTGCAGCCAAGCTAACTGTTGATGAGCGGCAAAAGCTGGCAAGTAAGTAATACTCAGTATTTTCATACGTTACTTGAATTAAGATACTTTTTCCATTTTGATTATTTTTAAAATGCCTTATAGTTTCTAATTGTGATATGCAGGCATGGAAAAGGTGGTTTCTGTATTTCCAAGTAGAACTCTCCAACTTCATACCACAAGATCTTGGGATTTCATGGGCTTAAATTTGTCTATTACTCGAAAACGCAGTGTTGAGAGTAATCTTATAGTAGGTGTCATAGACACTGGAATCTGGCCTGAATCAGAGAGTTTCAGTGATGAAGGATTTGGTCCTGCTCCCAAGAAATGGAAAGGTGCTTGTAACGGTGGCAAAAATTTCACTTGCAACAAGTAATTTTTTTTCCCTCACTGTCTTTTGGGAGCTTCTGAAGCATAACAGATGTACAAGTTCATTTGTGTATCTAGACTGCTGTTAAGGTAAATTCAGAGACGGTTGAGATTTTACAACTGATATATATTGATGTTATTGCAGCAAAATAATCGGAGCTCGATACTACACACCAGCTCCATATGATACTGCTAGAGATGAAGAGGGTCATGGATCTCACACTGCCTCTACAGCTGCTGGAAATGAAGTAAAGGAAGCCAGTTTTTATGGAGTGGGACAAGGCACTGCAAGAGGAGGAGTTCCTTCTGGAAGAATTGCTGCTTATAAAGTCTGTTCTCCTGTTGGGTGTAATTCAGCAGGCGTATTGGGTGCTTTTGATGATGCTATTGCTGATGGTGTTGACATTATAACAATATCAATAGGAGGAGATTCTGCAGTTGACTTTAGTGAGGATGCCATTTCAATTGGTGCTTTTCATGCGATGGCAAAAGGAGTGCTGACCTTAAATTCAGCTGGCAATAGTGGTCCAGGTTTGACAGCTAGCGTAGCTCCGTGGATGATGTCAGTAGCGGCCAGTACCACAGATCGCCTATTTGTTGATAAAGTTGTTCTTGGGAATGGAAAGGCAATATCGGTATGAATCACAGTTCTTGTATTTGCAAGTCTATATGTATCCAAATTTTCTATAAGCATTCTAACTGTCTCTTCTATACACCAACAGGGACATTCAATTAATTCTTTCGCTATGAAAGGAAGAAGATTTCCGCTGGTATATGGGAAAGAAATTTCTGAATCATGTCAAGAACTTTCCTCTCAGTAGGTTATTCTTAATGTTTCGTTTCAAATATTTTTCTTCCTCGTGCAAAAACAAAAATTTAGAAATTTTGTTCAATTGCAGGGAGTGTAATCCAGGGTGCGTTAATGGTAGCTTAGTTAAGGGAAAGATTGTTATATGTCAGTCATTTAAAAGTTATCCTGAGGTTCGCAAGGCTGGTGCTGCAGGATCAATCTTGTTAAACAACCAACTCGACAAAGTTTCCTTTGTTGTTTCATTGCCGGCAGTGGCTGTAAGCCAGGATAGCTTGAGCAGCCTTATTTCTTACAAGCAATCTACAAAGTATATATTTTATATCCTTAGTAAGATGTTATTATTTCATTTTATTTTTTCTAGAAAATAATTCACTCTTTGTATCTGGATTATAGAACGCCTGTAGCAGAAATATTAAAAACTGAAGCAGTTAAGGATTTTGATGCCCCTGTTGTCATTGGCTTTTCTTCACGCGGGCCAAATGCAATTGTACCGGAAATCTTGAAGGTATATATTGTTTTAAAACTTAGCGTTGTCACCCATGTAAATACGATTATGAATTATGCTGATCTGATGCTCAAAAATCATTTCAGCCAGATATTAGTGCCCCTGGAGTAGATATATTGGCTGCATTTTCACCTCTTGGTCAAGCTTCTATCGACTCGGAAGATGAGCGGAAACCTAAATACAATATAATATCTGGAACATCCATGTCTTGCCCACATGTTGCTGGTGTAGCTGCATATGTTAAATCATTCCATCCCGACTGGTCTCCTTCTGCCATCAAATCAGCAATTATGACTACTGGTAATCTTTTCCATCAAAATTCGTAATTTTATGATAACTTAACATGTGAGTTAATGATTCTGAATCCCCAAGTTTTGTTCTTCCTATAGCATGGGCTATGAATTCTTCCAAAAATACAGAAGCCGAATTTGCATACGGATCTGGGCATGTGAATCCAGTAAAAGCCATAAATCCAGGGCTTGTTTATGAAACCTTCAAACAAGATTACATAGCAATGCTCTGCAACATAGGTTATGACGAGAGCAAAGTTAGAAGCATCTCAGGTGATAACAGCACTTGTCCTAAAGGCTCAGATAAAGCATCACCAAAAGATCTCAATTACCCGTCAATGGCCGCTCAAGTTTCATCTGGAAAGTCTTTCATAATCAACTTTTCAAGAACAGTTACGAATGTCGGCCTTGCAAACTCCACTTACAAGGCAAAAATCTTGCAAAATTTAAAAATTAGTATCAAAGTGGTTCCTGAAGTTCTCTCCTTTAAGTCCTTGAATGAGAAGAAGTCTTTTAGTGTGACTGTCACTGGAAAAGATGTTCCCGATGGAGCAATTGTTTCGGCATCTCTAGCGTGGTCTGATGGCAATCACTGGGTTAGAAGTCCAATTGTGGTGCATGCATAAGGGGGGAACAAGCTGAAATTCATCTTGATAAGTACAGTTAATATTGGAATTAATATCCCTAAAAAACTCCAAATTGTGTGCACCATTCCCTAAGATTCAAGTGAAGTTTAAAAATCTTGTACTCAGATCAAGGCATTATACATGTATAATAATCTTTGATGAGTATATCTGCTTCTAGTCATTTGTATTCTCATTTCTGCAGGTGCTTTTTTTTTTCCCCTTTGAAAATGCCGTTCAAGAAATTTCAGAAAGAGCAAAATAAATAAGCACATATAAATTTATGCTTGTTGAACACTTTTTAAGGCATATTTCGTACTTCAAATAGCTGGATAGAATGCCACTAAAGATTTTCAGTTTTGGCTGTGAAATCCACCAATTTCTGCGCTTCACCGTGCACAAATCATTTTCGGGGTCTAGGCAAAACCATGATGTGAGGCCAGGAGGCCCATTTAAAAAGAATCGCTTTTTCGGTCAGTTTGAAGAGGTTTAGGGATAATGAAATCAAATAAAAAAAATTATGACTGAATATGCTTTAATTAAACAACGCATTTCATTGATTTAATTTTCTTCTAATGTTTCGTTAATAGTATATGCATTTAGGCGTGAGAGTTTATGCATCTAGAAAAGTTGAATAGTTTACTAGATATTATAGCATTTGCTGTATTTGATTAATAGCATTCATTAGAGATTAGAGTTAGGGTAATGGCACAGAGGTGGTGCTTTTGACTCGGCATTTTTTTTATCCCTGGCGCTTTTTATTGTGGCTCAAGAGAGCGTATTAGGTTTGATGGTGTTATTCCTTCGTTAATTCTAAAAGTTATGTTAGTGATTTTGATATTCTTTAAAGTATTTTAGATAGATGGAAATAGAAAATTCAATGTAATTAATAAAGTAAGCCATTTGAAAATCATTCAATCGATGATATGATGACACATTACTTTGTATACATCATATTTGTACAAGAATTTGTATTTGTATTATTATTAAATTTTAGATATGTAACTGTTCGGTATAAATATGCATTGAACATAAATTTTTTAATTAATCATGATCTAAAATAAAGCACTGACATTATGCAATGAAATAAAACTTCACAAGAAACATGGGGCGTGCTGCAAGCAATTGAAGTTCAATTTATTCCATTTCCAACCATACATATCGTGCTATATTTCAGCTTTGTGCCCCTTGTGAATGTACAATAATTGGGGTTCTAGCGTCATGATTGCCATCAGACCACACCAAGGCAGCAGAAAGAAGTTGTCCCATTAGCATTCCAGTAACAATGACATTAAAAGACTTCTTCTCATTCAAGGACTTAAAAGAGAACTTCAGGCACAACTTTGATACTCAATTTTTCATTTTGCAAGATTTTTGCCCTGTAAGTGGAGTTTGGAAGGCCAACGTTTGTAACTGTCCTTGGAAATTTGATTGTGAAAGACTTCCCAGCTGAAACTTGAGCTGCCATTGAAGGGTAATTGAGATCTTTTGGTGATGCTTGCTTTGAGAATTTAGGACAAGTGCTGTTATCTCCTGAGATGCTTCTAACTTTTCTCTCATCATAACCGATGCTGCAGAGCATATTTATGTAGTCTTGTTTGAGAGTTTCATACACAAGTCCCGGTTTTACAGCTTTAATTGGATTGATATGCCCCGAACCATATGCAAATTCAGCTTCTTTATTGTTGGAGGACTTCATGGGCCATGCTACAGGCAGAGCACAATTTGATGATGCAGAAACATAAACTTACAAACAAATTTATCAGAATATATACCATGAGTTTCGATGATAATAGATTACCAGTAGTCATAATTGCTGATTTGATGGCAGAAGGAGACCAATCAGGGTGAAATGATTTAACATATGCGGCCACACCAGCAGTATGCGGGCAAGACATGGAGGTTCCTATTAAAATATTATATTTAGCACGCCTATTATCTTCCGGGTCCGTAGATATTGGAGCAATAGGTGAATATGCAGCCAAGATATCTACTCCAGGGGCACTTATATCCGGCTAATTACATTTTAGCATCAAATCAGCACACGCGAATAAATATTTCTACAGGAGAGTACATTAGTTTTGGAAAATAAATAAATACCTTCAAAATGTCTGGTGCAAATTCGTTTGGTCCTCGTGAAGAGAAAGAAGCGACAAGAGGAGCATCTGTATCCTTGATTGCTTCCGTTTTTAGTATTTCTGCTTGAGGCTCTCTGTAAATCCAGATGCAAAGATTGGGTTATTTAATGGAATGAAATCCAAATGAATTTTTCATGTAATGGCTATGGATACTTTGTAGTGTCTATGTAGGATATGAGGCTGTTGTAGTTGTCAGAGCTTAAGGCCGATGCTGGGAATGAAACAACGAAGGAAACTTTGTCAAGAACATTTTTCATGATTGATCCTGCAGCACCGGCTTTTTTAGCCTCAGAATATCCTGGAAATTGATCACATAGAACAATCTTCCCCTTCACCAAGCTAGTATTAAAAGACCCAGCTAAACACATCCTGTAATGCATCAAGAATTTAAGATCGGTTATTTTTTATTATTATTGCAATTATTTCGGATAGGAATTTACTAGTACAAAAGAGTGATTTAGGATAAACATACGGGTTGGCAGCGTCATATATGAGCGGCAACTGTTTTCCTTCCAGAGTGAAAGCATTAAGAGAATAACCCTGTTTGTGTAAACTGATTAGTAAAATTATAATACGAAATTTGGGTATGAATATATGGCTAACTTCATTGAATAAATGTCGATCCAATGCCAGAGTCTGAGATACATACCACTACTGTCGTTCCATTTCCCAGAACGACCTTGTCCACAAACAAGCGATCTGTGCCACTGGCTGCTACAGACATCAACCATGGAGCGATGCTTGACACCGATCTCGATTCAGGACCGCCATTGCCGACAGAATTTACAACCAGTATTCCTTTTGCCGTCGCGTGAAAAGCACCAATTGCAATGGAATCTTGCGAAAACTCAAGTGCATGCGGTGCCCCTATTGAGATTGAGATAATGTCAACTCCATCGGCGATGGCATCATCAAAAGCTGCCAATATATTTGCGTCTGCACACCCAAATTCAGAACAGACTTTATATGCAGAAATTCTTGCAGAAGGAACCCCTCCCCGTGCAGTGCCTTGACCTAGTCCGAAAAAACTAACACCCTCTACTTTGTTTCCAGCCGCCGTAGAGGCAGTATGGGATCCATGTCCATCTTCATCCCTAGCTGTATCATATTCATCATGTATAGAGTAATATCGAGCTCCAATTATTTTTCTGTAACACCACCGGTGTATATATATCAATGTTAAAATGATAGTTTTGCATGGCTAAACCAAAACAACAGTTAAGTAGCCAAATGGTAACTTGTGTGTATTTAATAAGCATCAGAAGTTGCCAAAGAAGAGAAAACATTTACTTGTTACAAGTGAAATTTCTGCCACCTTGGCAATCACCTTTCCACCTCTTGGGAGCAGGACCAAAACCCTCATCACTGAAGCTCTCTGATTCTGGCCAGATTCCAGAGTCTATGACACCTACTATAATATCACTCTCAACACTTCGTTTTCGGGTAACAGATTCATTGAAACCCATAAAATCCCAAGATCTTGTCGTACGGAGCTGCAGAGTTCTACTTGGAAATACAGAGACCACTTCCTCCATTTCTGCATGCATATCACATTTAGAATATATATACTTCAATATATTTTTGAAACAAAATAAAAGATATCCCTAGCCAGCTAATTCAGAGACTGACTCATGATACGTGTAGTACTGTACAGAGAACTTACTGGCCAACTTTTCTCTTTCTTGATCAGTAAGCATGGCAACAAATCCATTGAAACTCCTTGTGTAACTTCTAATCAATATATTTTCGACAGATCTGTGCACATAGATTAAGATGGGGAAGTAAATTTAAAAGAATTTATACACAAAAGAAAAAAAAGAAGGGAAAAGAAAATTCTTTGGATTTAGAAGAATACTACCTTCCCTCGACAATTTCTTGCATAATACTTTCATGGTGTGATGATGGTAAATAGTCCCCATCGGGAAGTGAACCCATGTAGACTATACAGACCTGCATCATTTTAATGAAAATTCAAACAATGAAAGAAAGCCACTACTTTAGATTAAAATTTGATTAATCATCACATAGCAGAGACCGCAGCTAATTACTGAAGAACAGATTAATTAAGATAATGCTTGCCTTTCTATCTTGACTAGTGGCACCCAACAATATGTTCATATTGAGGAAAAGAATAAAGGACAAGCAATGGAAGGGAAGGAATCCATTCTTAGGCGTCATAATTAATTGTTATATGCTTCATGGTTAATTAAGTGAAACAAACTCTATTTATATTGTGAGTTGTGCCTTAAGGTATCTGATTCATGTTTACTAAGTATCCATATTCATACTATCTCAAGGTTAATAAATGCATTTGCAATTAATAGCTATGAATTCATTGCAACAATCAAGCTATTTGCCTTTATTTGTTAAATTATAGCTATGTTTTATAATAAAGATATTCAAAATAAGGTCTAGTGGTAATAAGCAAATAATGAAAAAAAGATAAAGATGTGAAGAACTTAAATGCAAATATATATATATATATATATATATATATATATCAGAAGCCCTTTCTATGAATATATAAAACGCAAAGAGAACTGCCAGATTCTGAAGTAAACGCTGATTATAGAGTTCTATTATTCTGAAATTCAATAAGAACAGCATCAATAACCCATTTTGGTATGCAAGAACATGTCAGCTTGCACTTGGGGTTTTTCTTTTTCGAGAGCATTAAACAATATCTTGATAAATTCTTGAAACCTCGCTTCATTTCGTTACGAATTAAAACTCTAATCTCTTACCACGAAGAGAAATTTAAAGAATAAAATCAGAGGCATATAGTGGTGAATTTAATGTAAGCCTGTGAATAGTGAAGAAAAGATAGAATTAGTAATTCTGAATTACATTTACATTTCTCATGCTCACGCCACTCGCACGTATATCTCTGAGTGGACCTCATGGCGGAAGATCCTAAATTACCTTTACTAGCTAATAAAAAGTAATTAATAGATTAATCTAATTATTGCAAAACAATTTCCGAGTTGGACATTAATAAATTTTATGGTATTTTGTTTTGCTTGACTTATTTTTATTTATAAACTATAATTGATATATAATTGTAGTCTGTAGATAAAGAAATTTAAACAAAGTTAAAATTCAATTCGTATCCGTTTGTTTATTAATTCTGTTTAAATAAATTAAACCAATCAAATCAGAGTATTTTTTTAATGGCAGTGGCTAAAATTACAACATATGTAACTTGCACCAATCTTTAATTAGTTTCTCATGAGTCCTCAGTTGTTTGCCTGATAACAATTAAGTCATACGAAAAACTACTTATGAATTAATGTAAGATACATCATATGTTAATATATTAATTCAAACGTGCATAATGAAAGAATGGCTAATAAAATAATTAGGGAACAAAATTACTTGTTGAAGATTATTCTCTTGAACTTCACTGGAAACTTAGGATATATATATTGCAAGAAATTCAAGTTCAATTGGGAAATTTAATTCAATTCTGTATCCCTTGTGAATGTACTACAATTGGACTTCTCACAATGTGACTACCATCAAACCACACTAGGGCTGCAGAGACAATCGATCCACTTGCCAAACCTTTCCCAGTAACAGTGACTATAAAAGACTTCTTCTCATTCAAGGACCTAAAAGAGAGAACTTCCGGCACAACGTTGACACTAATTTTTGAATTTTGCAAGATTCTTGCCTTGTAAGTTGAGTTCGGAAGGCCAATGTTCGTAACCGTTCTTGGAAATTTGATTGTGAAAGACTCCCCGGATGAAACTTGAGCTGCCATTGAAGGGTAATTAAGATCTGTCGGTGATGTTTTCTCAGCGCCTTTAGAGCAAGCGCTGTTATCTCCGGTTATTGTTCTAAGTTTGTCCACATCACAACCCATGCTGCAGAGCATGTTTATGTAATCTTGTTCAGCTTCGCATACAAGACCTGGATTGATAGCTTTTACTGGATTAATATGTCCTGATCCGTATGCAAATTCAGCTTGTGTATTTTTGGAAGAATTCATCGGCCATGCTACAGGGACAACAAATTTATAGCTCAGAAATGTAAAACTATTGAGCAATTTTCAGAACAACATGGATGATAAAATAAAAGATTACCTGTAGTCATTATAGCAGATTTGATGGCAGAAGGAGACCAATCATGAGGACAACAAATTTATTGCTCAGAAATGTAAAACTATTAAGCAATTTTCAGAACAACATGGATGATAAAATAACAGATTACCTCTAGTCATTAACATATGCAGGTACACCAGCGGCATGAGGACAAGCCGTGGATGTTCCGGATATTATATTGTAACATGCCTCTCATCTTCAGTGTCCCTAGAAACTTGGGCAAGAGGTGAATACGCAGCCAAGATATTAACTCCAGGGGCGCTTATATCTGGCTGAATTATATTTGAGAACCAAATCAGCTTAATGTAAATAAATAATTCTACGGAAGAGAGCTCTAGGTTCCACAAATATGTATAGTTGTATATTGAAATACCTTCAAAACGTCCGATACAAATTTATTTGGACCGTGTGAGGAGAATGAAGCAACAATAGGAGCATCAGAATCCTTGATCACTGAAGTTTTCAGTATTTCTGCTTGAGCATTTCTGGAAATCCATATTTAAAGATAAGAGTTATTTTTTGGAAAAAAAAAATCGAATTCATCACATATCACTATCTTTCCCTTCACTAAGCTATCAACAACACACCAACAACGCCTGTAATGCAACAAGATATTAACTTTTTGAATAGTTTGATTTTTCCTTTATAAAGAAGTTTGCAGTTGAAAAATGAGTTGTTAACTTACTGAGCATAATCTATGGTGCAGGAGCTTGAATTTGTAACTCCTTTCCCATGTACTAGCGGAAACATTTTTCCTTTTAGTGTGAAAGCATTTATTGAATAACCCTGTTTGTGTATGCAGATCGTTAGCATCCTCAAACAAAATTTTGATATGTGTATTTTTGCTAATTATACTGGGTTAATGCAGATGCGAGAGACTGTGAAACTGAAACTGCCATGACCCAACCCAGACCTGGCAAGATATTGTCCGCTTTGGGCCTTAACAAGGCCTGCACGGATTTGTTTCTGGGGCGCCCATACACCCCAAAATGTGTCTTGCCAATTAAGGTATGGATCACCCCTTATAAACCTACCATCTCTCCCGTGCTTTGCTGATGTGGGATTTGCCTTGGGTGTTACATACACCCCCCTTAGGGATTCAATGTCCTCGCTGAGGTTTGCCCCACCACCGCTCAAGAGGTCACACGGAGCCGCTCTAATACCATCTGTCAAGAAATAGTAATAGTTTAATAATCATACGTGTACAGTAAAACTTATAATCAGTTAAATCATAACGTGATAGTCATTTTCAATAAATAATCGTATAAGAAATCTCTTATCAATCAAAACCTTTCTTTCATTCAATTTGCTCATGCCACATAGTGTCACTTATATTCCCAGTGACCTAGTCAATAATTCAATATATCACATGTACTCCCGGTGACCCGGCCAATAGTTCAATCAGGGTACTTTACCCCGCAATAATCGTCAATAGGTGCACACAATACAGCTAGCTGTTCAATAATATCAATAACGATAACTACGGACAATGAGCTAAAACCTTAAAAATAGTTTCTAATTTTTCACTATCAATCATTCAATAATATTTCGACAAAACGCTCATAAGACATTGAATTGGCAAAACTTTACAAATATTTTTAAGGAAAATATTTTATAGAAAAATAAGTATTTTAAAGCTTTTTTTAAAACAAATTTTAAGAAAACGTTTTAAAATAACTTCAAAACCACAGCTTGTCAATCTATTTGAACAACATTATTCTATTCATAAATATCTACATATATACTTACAATAAACATTATACATGAATTCACTTATCTCGATCCAAAGCACCCAACAATAACCCCAATCACACGAGCTCACTCTTGGCCTATAATTATCAAGACATGATTCTTATCAATATCTTATTCAATTCTAACCTTGATAAGAAAACCCAAAAACAAAATTTCTTAAACAATAAACTTCTACTTAAGCATATCAATACACTAACTACACTAGACCATCATAGAGGAGCCGATTTTCAACAAGCTATAACTATGTCAGAAAAATCCCGAATATAACAAAAAGCCGCTGCAAACATGTTGGCAACCAATAAAAAATTTAACAAGACTAATTAAAGTCCATTATCATCTATAAAAACTGATTTTCCATAACACATCAAAACTGTCCAGCAATGGTATAAACAGAAGACTGTTACTTCAAAAATTCATAACTTTAGTTATACATGTCTAAAAATAGTGATTCCAATTTTGAAAATCAGAGGAGACAATAAAAGTCAGAATTAAATTTTAGAAGGTATTTAGTGATCAAAAATTAACCCACACTCGCTTTAATATCAGCCCTCACAATTCTGGAAAACAATTTCCAGGACTGCAACAGCCCAACTCTTTGATTTTTAATGATTTTTTTATATAAAGCCAAAAATTTCGAAATTAAAAAACACAGAAACTAGACATATACATATACAGTAATTAAAATTCTCAGAATTTTTAGAAGTTCTTTGGGTTATAAAATAAATTATAGAAGTGAGAATTGCTGCTGAAAATTGAAATTTTCCAGCACCAGTGTTCCAACTTCGAAAAAGCAAAACAATTAGTATACAATTTGTTTCTAAAAAACAAACATATGGTTAGAAAGAGAAAGATGTCTAGTTTAATAATTTATAAAGTTTTGTGCATGAAACGCAATAAAAACAGCAGTTATATGACGTTCAATTTATACTGTTCATAGTTTCCAGGATAACATAATAGCACTATCTCCACTCAATAACACATAAATCAATATATGATATGCTTTCAAAATTTTATCTATACAACACATACAAAATCATTCAATCAATCACATAAAATCAATCAAAACCAAAAGTTTAAAGGAATATAAATTTCTTTAACCTACCTTCAAGAACTCCTTCAATGAAAACAAGAACACAATTAAAATCTTCCCCTCTTCTTAAAAAAAACATGAATTTACTCTTATGTTGGCTACTGTATTTTTTTCTTTATTAGCCTCTAGGGTTTTTGAGAAATATGAAAAAAATAATGTGAGAGGGGTTTTTATATAAGCAAAGGATTGAATATCCCTACCTATTAGGGATTTTATTTCCTTATTTAAAAAGATTTCAAATAAATTAATAAAATAGAATAAAATCAAATTAATTAAAAATACTCTTAAAAATATTAGCCTATATATATTGTTACAATTTCTCCCCCCTAAAAGAAATTTCGTCCTCGAAATTTAGAACCTCACCCTATTCTTTAAAAAGTTTAGGGTATTTCTCCTTAATCTCCACCTCTCGTTCCCAAGTAGCTTCCTCTATAGAATGATTCGCCCAGTGAACTTTTACTAGTGGTATGACTCTTCTCCTTAAAACTTGTTCCTTCCTATCTAGAATCTCTATTGGTTGCTCCTCGTACGACATATCCTTTGAGATCTGGATAGGTTGGTAATTTAAGACATGAGAAGGATCAACCATGTATTTCCTCAATACCGACACATGAAATACATCGTGAAGCTTTGAAAGGTTCGGTGGTAAAGCCACTCGATATGCCACTGTGCCAATTCTCTCTAGAATCTCAAAAGGCCCAATGAACCTAGGGCTAAGTTTACCTCTCTTCCCAAAGCGGAAAACTCCTTTCCAAGGAGAGACTTTTAAGAAAACATAATCCCCAACTTGGAACTCCATATCATGTCTACGTCGATCAGCATAACTCTTCTGCCTACTTTGAGCTGTAAAAAGTCGCTTTCGTATCAATTTGATTTTGTCCACAGTAATTTGAACTAATTCTGGCCCCAATAGTTTCCTTTCACCAACCTCGTCCCAACAAATGGGTGATCTACACTTTCCCCCATATAGCGCTTCAAAAGGCGCCATGCCTATACTAGAATGAAAGCAATTATTATAGGCAAACTCCACTAACGGCAAATGCTCTTCCCAACTGCCTCATAAATCCAACACACAAGCTCGTAACATGTCCTCAAGAGTTTGGATAGTCCTTTCTGACTGTCCATCGATCTGAGGATGAAAGGCAGTGCTGAACCTTAACTTTGTCCCAAATTTCTTCTGTAATCCACCCCAAAAATTTGAGGTGAAACGTGGATCTCTGTTTGAGACAATGGAGACTGGCACCCCGTGTAATCTCACTATCTCATTTATAAAAAGTTGCCCTAACTTCCAGATCCTATCCGTACTCTTCTTCATTGGTAAGAAGTGCGACTTGGTTAATCGATCTCTGATAAACCCATATCGAGTCGCAACTTTTCCTCGAGCGAGGCAATCCATTCATAAAATCTATAGTGATATGCTCTCACTTCCACTCTAGAATAGGGAGTGACTGAAGAGGCCTAGTAGGTCTTTGATGCTCAATCTTCACCTGCTGACACACTAGACATTTTGAAACATAATCAGCAATATCACCCTTCATATTCCTCCACCAGAAATTTTGCTTCAAGTCACGATACATTTTAGTGCTCCTAGGATGAACACTAAAACTTGAGTTGTGGCCTTCTTGCATAATCTCCCTAGTCAACTCATCCTCTGCTGGTACACAAAGTCTTTATTTAAACCACAAAATATTATCTTCATCAAGCTTGAACTCAGAATGACCAACCTTTACTGCCTCAGAAATTTTTCTAAGTTGTGGATCCTCACTTTGTGCAGCCTTAATCCTATCGCTCAAAGTAGGTTGAACCCTCAAGTGAGATAAATTTTCTGTTTGCCCATATAAAATAACTTCAATGCCTATTCTTTTCAAATCCTTTAGTATGTGACTCTGAGTAGTAATCATATGTGCCAAGCAACTCGATGACTTCCTACTCAAAGCATCAGCCACTACATTCGCCTTACCGGGATGATAATTAATTGAACAATCATAATCTTTCACCAACTCTAACCATCTCCTTTGTCTTAAGTTCAATTCTTTTTTAGTGAACAAGTACTTCAAACTCTTGTGATCTGTATAAATTTCGCAAGTCTCACCATAAAGATAATGCCTCCAAATCTTTAAAGCAAAAACTACAGCTGCTAATTCTAAGTCATAGGTGGGATAATTATGCTCATAACTCTTTAACTGTCGAGATACATACGCAACTACCTTACCATGTTGCATTAATACGCATCCCAATCCTTTTCTAGAAGCATTACTATAAATGACATAGCCAACACCACTAGAAGGAACTATCAAAACAGGAGTAGAAACCAATTTATTTTTTAATTCTTCGAAACTCTTATCACATTCATCACTCTATTCAAACTTGGTATTTTTTTCTTGTCAATTTTGTTAATGGAGCTGCAAGGCTAGAGAATCCATTCACGAATCGTCTATAATAGCCAACTAAACCCAGAAAGCTTATAATCTTAGTAACATTAGTTGGTTTTGGCCAATTGACAATGGCTTCAACCTTGGCTGAATCACAGAAATGTCATCTTTAGTGACCACATGTCTTAGAAAAACTACTCGATCGAGCCAGAATTCACACTTCCTAAATTTTGCATAGAGTTTTCTTTCTCTGAGTGTTTGAAGAACCACCATTAAATGTTCCTCATGCTCCTCCATTGTTTTAGAGTATACTAAAATATCATCAATGAAAACAAGGACAAATCGATCAAGGAAAGGCTGGAAGACTCTATTCATCAAGTCCATAAAAACTGTTGGAGCATTGGTTAGCCCAAAAGGCATTACAAGGAACTCATAATGCCCATACCACGTTTGGAACGCTGTCTTAGGCACATCCTTATTTTTCACTTTCAGTTGATGATATCCAGACCATAGATTTATTTTAGAGAATACTGTTGCACCTTGCAATTGATCAAAAAGATCATCAATACGGGGAAGAGGGTATCTGTTCTTGATGGTGACTGCATTTAGTTGTCGATAATCAATGCATAACCTCATAAAACCATCTTTCTCCTTCACAAACAATACTGGAGCTCCTTAAGGAGATACACTAGGACGGATAAAACCTTTATCAAGAAGTTCCTGCAATTGAGCCTTTAGTTCCTTCAACTCAAGAGGTGTCATGCGATAAGGTGCTTTGGAAATAGGTGCAGTACCAGGCAATAAATCAATAGAAAATTTGATCTCTCGATCGGGAGGTAAACTAGGCAATTCCTCAGGAAATACATCCGAAAATTTCCTAACCACCCAAATATCCCTAAGGGAAACCTCACCACTATTATCATTCACTACGTAAGCTAAAAAGCCCTCACACCCTTTGGCTAACATCTTATTAGCCTTAAGTACAGATATTAACCTTCCATAGTTTTTTTGATTGCCTCAAAACCGAAATTCTGTTTCTCTAGGAATTTTAAAAATAATTTCCTTAGAGAAACGCTCAACACTAGCATGATAAGCTGCCAACCAATCCATACCCAAAATAACATCAAAGTCATGCATCACAATTGGTAGCAAAGCAACATAAAATTTTCTATCCCCAAAATTAAGCAAACAAGACTTATAAACTTGATTCACAATCATATTATCACCCATCGGAGTTGCAACAATCAAGTAACACTCAAGAGGCTCAGTATTTCTATCCGCATGATAAGCAAATGCAATTGATACAAAGGAATGGGTTGCACCAGAATCAAACAACACTTTAGCATCTCTAGAAAACAGAGATAGTGTACCTGTCACAACGTCATTAGATGCATTAGCATCCTGCTCTGTCATGACCCAACCCAAACCTGACAAGATATTGTCCGCTTTGGGCCTTAACAAGGCCTGTAAGGATTTGTTTCTAGGGCGCCCATACACCCCAAAACGCGTCTTGCCAATTAAGGTGTGGATCACCCCTTATAAACCCAACATCTCTCTCGTGCTTTGCCGATGTGGGATTTGCCTAGGGTGTTACAGAAACATACCACAATTATCTTTCCATTTCCAAGTACAACCTTGTCCACAAACAGACGATCAATGTTACTTGCTGTCACAGACACCAACCATAAAGCTATGCTAGACATAAATCCTGCTTTAAGACCCTTATTGCCACTAGAATTTACTGTCAGTATTCCTTTTGTCATCGCGTGGAAAGCACCAATTGCAATGACATCATGCACCAAGTCCACTGTTGATGTATCTCCTAATGATATTGTTATAATGTCAACACCATCATCAAAAGCAGCCAATATTTTTCCCCCTCACACCCTGCTGGGTAACAGACTTTATATGCAGAAATTCTAGCAGAAGGAACCCCTCTTCTTGCCATGCTTTGTCCTATTCCAAAGAAACTAGCGTCTTTTACTTTGTTTCCAGCAGCTGTTGAGGCAGTGTGGGATCCATGACCCTTTTCATCAATAGCGCTCCATTTCCATCATTTCTAAAAGAGTAATATCTAGCTCCAATTATTTTGCTACGAAATGATAATTATATATTAGTCAAAAAATCTCAGCAATCTATGTCTAAACATAATAATAAATACAATCTCCCAAAGGATGAGAAAAGATCGTTACTTGTTGCAAGTGAAATTTTTGCCACCATTACAAGCAACTTTCCACTTTTTGGGAGCAGGACCAAAACCTTCATCACTAAAACTCTCTGATTCAGGCTAGATTCTAGTGTCTATGACACCTACTATAAGATCTCTCTCAACAGTTTGTTTTCGAGTAATAGATTCATTGAAACCCATAAAATCCCAAGATCTTGTTGTATAAAGCTGGAGAATTCTACTTGGAAATACTGAGATCACTTCTTTCATGCCTGCATATAACAGTTGCAATATAAATGCTTCCAATTTAAAAACAATCACAATATATGCATAATGAATCACATAACTTACCAGCCAGCTTTTGAATCTCATGATCAGTGAGTTTGGCAGCAAATCCATTGAAACTCCTCTTATAACTTCTAACCAATATATTTGCAGCAAAGCTACACGTACATCACAGGAAGTGAGAGTGTTTGAAATATGATTTAAACAAATATTTGAATTAATTCAGAGGATTTAATACTACCTGCCCTTAACAACTTCTTCCAAAATGCTTTGATGGTGTGATGATGGTAAATACTCCCCCTCAGGAAGTGACCCCATGTAGACAATATAGACCTTCACCAATAAAATAGCAATTCATATAAAAGGAAGAAAGTGATCATCACATATTCCTTAATCATCTTAAAATAGAGAGCAACTAATTGATGAAGAACAAATGCAATACTTGCCTCTCTATCCTCATTAGTGGCACCCTAAAATAAGATCATTTTGAGGAAAAGAATGAAGGACAAGCACTGAAAGAGAAGGAACCCATTCTTAGCCATGGTTCCCTGCAAAAGAAAAAGCAACTTATTTCTCTTTATATTGCGATACAGGTCAACTCTTGTTTAACATACTGCCATATTTGTTTTCCTTTATAAAGATTACATCTTCTCTGTTACAGCCAATCATTCATTGTAATCAATAAATTATTTTTCCCAACCAATCTGAGTTTTCCTAATAGAGATTATCTTATAATGCTGTAGAGTTATGCTATGTATCCAGTAGAGATTTTTTTCCCCTTTTTTTTCTATATAAAATGTAATTTATGCTCTTTCCATTTATTTTATCCAAATCCAAAATGCACTAACATTTGACTGACCATATCCGGACCATAGGCATACTCAGCTTCTGAATTCCTTGAACATGCGTGGGGCACAAGAAAAGTCTTTCTAGTTCACAAAATAGTACAGTGCTCACGCAATAACGACACATTGGCACGTGATCATCAGAAACTCCAAGTGAAACGACATCGTTTCAAAACTCCCCTTCTCTTTTCTCGTTTGAGTCTAAAATCCTCAATAATTCTCAGATTCCTCTGCGAAATTTGTGGAACACCAATGGCAACTCGCTTATTTTCAAGATCAAAAATCCCCATTTTGGCTTCAAACGTCCTTCAAAACATCACAAAAAATCCCTTTAAAAACTTTTTATATATTGCATTTAAACCCAAAAGCCCAATTTTAGACTTCACTGCACATAAACCCGTATTAGGGTTTAGGCAATACCATGATGGGAGGCCAAGAGGCTCACTCTGGAGAGGCAAGAAGCTGATTGGAAAAGAGGCGCTTTTTGTGTTACTGGGTCTGAAGAGAGTTAAGGATGATGAACAGAAACTCCAAAAGTTCATCAAGACACACGTTTTAAGGCTCCTTAAAATGGACATTGTTGCTGTTCTCATTGAACTTGAGCGCCAGGAAGAGACCATTTTAGCTGTTAAGGTATTAGTAGTTGTCTTGCTTTTATATGCTAAATTGGGTCTTTTTAAAGTTTTTATTGCGTGTGTTCATAGTTTATATGTTTGTCAACTGTTTGATAAAATGCTCCAAAGGGATTTTGGATAGTCTTGTATCTTGAGATAATCTGCATAGCCTTACCAGCAACTTATTTTATTTTCAGATATTTGATATCACAAGAAAACAAGACTGGTATCAGCCTGATGTGTATCTTTACAAGGATTTAATCACTGCATTGGCAAGAACTGGAAAAATGAATGAAGCAATGCGGGTGTGGGAAAGCATGAGAAAGGAGGATTTGTTTCCTGACTCACAAACTTACACTGAAGTCATCAGGGGTTTCTTGAAGGATGGTTCACCTGCTGATGCAATGAACATTTATGAGGACATGATAAAGTCTCCAGACCCACCAGAAGAGTTGCCTTTTAGGATTTTGTTAAAGGGGCTTCTACCACACCCTCTTTTGAGGAGCAAAGTAAAGAAAGATTTTGAGGAGCTCTTTCCTGAAAAACATGCTTATGATCCTCCTGAAGAGATTTTTGGCAAATTATGAGGTTTGCATTTGTTCTTCTCTTCAACAGAAATCAATTTTTCAACTGAAGGGATGGCAGTAATACAAAAAATGTTCTATTTATTAGAGTTTTAACTAACCCCCCCCCCCCCCCCCCTCCTCCCCCCAAAACACCACAACGACCAAAATAAAATAAAATTTTGGCATATGTAATGAATCTTCTAAGAATTAAGTGAGTGAATTCAAGTTAACTATGATAGGATGATCAATCTGAGATAGTTGTTGACAGCTGGAGGCATGTAATGGGATTGGTTATGCAACTATCAATCTAAATCTGGCTCACTTATTGGGTGATTGGTTGTCAGCCAAAACTCACCTCTATGCAATAGACATTGCTTCTAACTTATGGGTGATTGGATGCCGGGTCTGCTGTTGTGATGCCTGTCTATCAGCTATATGCCTAGTTGATGCAAGCAAATTACTGGAAAATGAAGTAATGTGAATTCTGCATCCACAATAAGGAGATAGGCTTGAGCTTGATCAGATTGGTTATGATGCAAAATTGATCTGAGTTTGATCAATTCACATGGTTTAAGGTTTTATAAACCTATCAGATGATGTGCTCCTTCCCAACCACTTAGAGGATATTGAACCAGCAGGCTGAGAAGAAATCATTTTACAAAGGGAAAACAGGAAATGGGCCGTTCCATGCAAGTAGATTAGATATTGTCATAATTTAGATGCCGATGTATTTGTCCGGTTTCTGAGTTTTGCTACATAAGCTTTCATATATTGCAAAAGATGCTTTTATTGAGAAACAAGAGTTGCTACATATTTTCTTCCCTTGTCGTCCATTATTAAAGTCTTCTCAGGATGCTATGTCATATGGGCTTCTTGTTTTTTGTGGAGTGTTATTAGTCTTTAATGTGCATGATCCCACTTGCTTTTTAAATTTTGACAGACTGATGATAAGGCTTTCTTTTTAGTGATTTCATGACAGTGTCAATCTCCAAAGCCTTTATTGTGATAGGCGTATTCATTGGGCTGCCTCAGCTGAACGGCAACTGTAGTTTGAGAAATTTGTGTTCATGAGAGTACTTTATTTTCAGTTGTTAAACTGGACTGTTATTATTCTGGGCTGCTTGAACTGGGATGAGAAAATGGATCTTCTGGCTCTCTGTCGGTGTGATTTCAGCTGGGTAGAACCTTTTGGCTTTAAAAGAAAACTTATTTGTCAGATCCCTTGGTCAAGTGGGCGTGCCGCAGTAGGTATCGGGATCAAATGGGTTTTCCCTGCGTAATGTTCCAATGCTGCCGCCCACGTTTTATTCTTTTCCAGCTTAACATTCTTTTTTTTTTTTTTTCACATTCATGTTTTTAAAAGAAATCATAAAGTTAAAAGATGAAAAGTTGCGATTCCTTAACTGTTTTCGGATATTAATTAATTATTGAAGAGCTACTTTTATGAACACACTGCATTTTGTTTATTCTTTTTTTTTTTTTTGAAAAGAAAAACATTCTAATAGATGCCAATCATAACTCATGCTGGGAACCATGTTTTTTCAACGCACAATCAAGTGAAATAAATCTGACCATTGTTGAAAATTTGACTTGAATATAGGAAAACATTAAAGACAATCTGGCGAAGTAATTGTGGGGTAAAGTGAAGATGAAATAGCAAAATTTGATTTACAATTTGTTTATCCAATTAAATGCTAAGTGGTGAAGTTGGTAATCATTGAAGAAGTCAGCAATCGTGCATGCGAAATTGTTGATAAAGTGTGCATGGCTTTCATGCATGCAAATGAAATTCGGCTGCAAATTTTCAAGCGGTCTTTGGCCATTATGAATGGTCGGCAATTCATGCTTGACTTGTCAGTATTTGTACATGAAACGGCGGTTATTTCACCGGATTCCCAAAATGTAAAGAGCTTAAGAAATTTAGTTCTTTGTGAAAGAGTGCAAAGGAAGGGAGCAACTGCAAGTGTCTCTTAGAAAGTTTGGAAGGTGTATTCTTAGATGCTCAGTTGGTTCTGCATTATTTGTAGAGATGTGAGAGAATAGGTGCCTTAAGGAAAATATTTCCTTCTGCTGTATGAAAATATTAGGTATATTTGGAAGTTTGGAAAGTGAGCTTTTTTTACTTAAATTTATATTCCATTAATTGCTAGTAAAACAAGTATTCTCTCATGACTCCGTGGATGCAGGCTTTATTATCGAATCACGTTATATCTGTGTGCTTTTATCTTTTTGTGAATTATTTGGTGTAAATTGATTCCACATTTGCGCACAAGTGGTATCAGGCCTAAGAAATGACGCTTTCGCGCCCAACAGCCACAACTTGAACTACTTGCTGAATTCAGCAACCAGGAAGCAGCCGTCAACTAGTGAGCTGGCCCATCGAGCTTTAAATTAATGATTTGCTTTGGCCAGCTCTCGTTGTCTGTAAATCTCCTAGTTGACTGTAACCACCACTATATACATGCATGTATACTTTGGTACCTAACATTTGTTAGGTTATGAAAGTTGCCTTTGCAGTGAAAAAGTCTAAATCAGATTTATATCGTATTCGTATCAACATTATGTCCATCGAATAAAATCACATGAACGTAGACACAAAAGCATATCTCTTTAGCATAATACTTACATTGACTACTTTTCTTCGAAGATTAGGTAGCAATGGAACGGATATGAATGGTATCTTTGTATTATAGTATCTCCATTGATATTTGAAGAAAAATGGAATCAACTATTTTGGGGGCACATCCAAAAGAAAACAAAGTAGAGTGGGAAAGCAATCTTATCTACCTATCCACTGATTTGATATATATCTTCAATTCTCACACAATCACTCCCACCAAAGTCATTGGCTTGGGCAAGAGAGAAGGTCAGATGTTGGATTTGAGAGAAGAAGATTAATATTGTAGTGTATTTTGACTCTAGATTATCAAGAGAAGTCGCTTTTATCCGTTATATGACGCGTAGCGCAAGATGGTATGTCACCTAGGATGACAAATGGACCCATGTAGCACTTATCCGTTATGTTCTCTTGAAGATAAAGAGAATGATATCATACGCTATAAGGTACAGTTGTGATTTGTGAACGAGAGGGAATCATCACAATGAAGGTTCCTCCAATTCTTTAGATATTAAAAAAAGTAGAGAAAAAAGGAAGGAAACCTTTAGAAAATACAGCAAGAGGAAGCATTTTCTTCATGATGATGGCACATGGGCGGCATAGCTGCCAGTGCCGTAGCATAGCTGCCAGTGCCGTCTTTGTCTTATAAATTTAGTGGCTCAAGTGACAAAAAATTCATAGACTTATCTTCACTTGCACTGGTGCTTCTGCTTTTGCTTTCTTTCTTTCTTTCTCTTGCAGAAGCTTTTTCTGTTTCTTTCAATAACTTTGTTCTTTCTTAGAAGTTCTAATGGATGGCAAGAGAGAAATGTCTTCTTCTTTCTCATTTACTGCTGATCTTTTTGGCACCAAGGAGTTACCACCATCATCATCTACAGGGATTTTTGCATCCATTTTGTCACCTCCATCAACGGTATACTGATATTAACATGCAAATACACGTGCTATGACTGCTTTTGTTATGCTTGTCCTTATGTTCTTTCAATATAGAAGATAATGTCCACTGGTTTATTCTTTGGTAATAAAGGTTTTTTAATGCATATAAAATAAGAAAAGAAATGGAGAAAGGGGTAAGAAAAGTTCGTTTTGGTGTGATTTGGAGTTTAACTTTTTGCGTGCTTACACTTAAGCTTCTTGTTTGACACTAAATGGTGATGTCAACAGACTCTTAATTATTTTAGGCCTTTGACCACATTTTCTGTTCCTGTAATAAGACCATGCAGATAGAGGAGTGGCTAAATGGGTTCTATGATCAAATGAAAATGGCTTATCAAATTAAAAAATCTGAATTTCTTGCTTTTAATCTTCAGGCCATGGGAAGAAACTCTTCAAATTCTGAAGTTATAGGATCTTGGCAGAAACAGCGTTCAGGAAACCATGCCTGGAACAGCAAACAAGGGACTTCAGGTTTTAATCGAGCTTGTTTCATGTTCCTACAATTTTTACTCATTCTTTCTGCTTGGTTACTGTCTAATTATTAGACACAGAAACTACAGTTTGGAGAATATCATCTAAGATTCTGCCTTCTTTTTTTTTTCTTGAACTATAAGCTCTGCATACTGAGAGTGCAAGCTGTAACATACCCAACAAGGACAAGAGTTATATTTTTCAGGAAGAAAGAGCAGAACCATGTCATCTAAGCTCGTCTCTTTATTACGGTGGGCAAGACATCTATTCCCATTCCCTGGACAGCCGTACCCCTACATCCTTCCCGTTGGTGAGTCTCGATTATTTGATCACTTGTAGTATGCCGTTACATTTTTATCATGATTAGTTAAAGAGACAATGCATTAAAGTAGTTCTGATATGTGATTTCTAAATGAATTAGTTTAAGAAAGATGGGGGAGATGGTGATGTCAACAATTCAAATGGTGCCTCTAGAGGAAACTGGTGGCAAGGTACTGAGATTTAGATAAAGATACCACTAGTTATCCAATAAAGCAATGATTCTACACTATACGAACAAAGTAACATGAACAAACTTCTGACTTCCTTTTCTGCAGGTTCCCTTTATTATTAGAATCTCTCTATCCCTTGGCATAAGAAATATGCTCCTATTTTAAGGTACGCTCTTGTAGAAGATAAAGGTGAACGGATCATTCTAATCTTATCCACATTTATTCTCTTTGCACTCAGATAGTTTGGCCAAATTTGTCTACTTCACTGATCAAATTTTACTTTCAGCAGATACCAAGCACAACTTGTGTAAGCATAGACCAAACAAATGAAACTGTTCGTTATTCACTGAAAAGAACCCCTGATTTATTTAGATGAGTTATTTTAAACTTTCTTTGAAGGTTTTACCACATCTGGGTTTGCCTCTTGCTGCGTAGACTGCAGAAACTTTTCTCCAGTAGAAAAATTATAAAAAATGAAATTTAATTTGTTCAGCTGTGTGATGGTTTTCTGCTGTATGAATTTCGCATTTTTCAGGAATTCGTAAGTCTAGTGGAGTGATGATTATGGAAGACATGGATTATAAATAAACAGCTGTTTGCGAGAGCTAACAATGTTAACCGAACGGCTTCTCCTGCACATTTTCTTCATGTGATCTCCTTGTTTTTGGATTTTTTTCCCCCGGAAATGATTGTGAGAATGAGTAATATTTGTTTACCTCTGTAAACTGGGCTAAATTCCTAAGAGGCAATCCAATGTTGTCTTTTTGTGAGCTCGGAGAAGCAGAAAAGGATATATATATATTGTGGATGCTTCAAGGCTCCTTATCTAATTCAATGTGTTCCTTTCTGTAGCTGTGACCTTCAAAGAAATATACTAGTCACAACAGAATTACAACATTCGTAGTTTCTGTTAGCCATACAAAAACATTGAAAAATTCAAGGCAAACAAAGAAAATGTAAATCTGATACTGCTGCATTAGAAAGCAAATGGAAGTTGTTCAGAAACAACCTATTCATGTGCTAAAAACCATCAACGATGAGTAAACTTTAGATATGGATGTCTAAATACCTATAGTTTTTGTCTAAACTTATTTTACAGTTCAATTTTCAGCATCGGTAGCTGGCAAGAATAAGTACCTCTAGCGCGGACCCTGAGACCTGCAATTTAAATTTGTTACTCTCTTTTGAGGCCAATTGTAGCCTTCATCTTCAAAAATCCGAAGGCGAATATCAGTAGGGTCGAAACAGCAGGACTGGAAATAGGAACAACTATAAGCACTTGTACTTCAGCCAAAACTAAAGTATCTGGAAAGCTATAACTTCTATAACCCCTGTTGTGTTCTGTCAATTTCTTCACCTGAGGATAGAAAACAAAGTCAATTTCTTATTTCTCTGTGAAGTCCTAACGCACTTACTGAAAATTGTATTGCCCTCACTGTTAAAGCTTCCATTTCTCAGAAATGGAAGGACCTTCCCTAATGTCGCTAAACATTATATAGCCAAATACTGAAAGATGCTTCTCCATGTGGGAGACAAAAATGATATTTATTTTCTAAATCAATGGAAACTGGTACTTGCAATTATTTTCCCCGTTCTTTTCATCATTTGATATGCAAAGGAATAGCCTTTCATACGCAGCTGCCATTTTCGTGGCAGTGAACAAGTTTAGCCCTCTCTTCCTAGCAACCAGACCTTTCTTTTCTAAAACTTCCCTGCCATCTTCCCATAACCCATACAGAGCTTTCTTTACGGATTCTACTTGAGGTGAGAATGAATAACCCATATCTGTGCCAACAATTACTGATCCTACAATGCTCGCAAGTTTTGTCGCCATCAGTGGTTTACCAGAAAGCATTGCTTCTAACAAAGTATGATCCAATCCCTGAGCGCGAAGAGTTGGATTCACAAAAATATCTAGGGCATTATAAAACGTTGCCAATCGAGTTTGATCCAACGGTCCCAAAACAATTACATTGGTCCCAAGATCCCTGTATCTAGCACCCCAAGGACCATCTCCAGCAACCAGAACAACAGTGCTTGTACGAAATGTGTCATTCTCCGTGAAGAGTTGCTTTAGAGCTTCAAATATTAGAGGGTGTCCTTTATCCTTCACTAGCCTCCCGGCTATTCCCAAAACCAATGATTTATTTTCTGGGATCCCAAGTTTCTTTTTGAAATCCTTCCCCATGGCAACATCTGGCTTGAAAACCTCTTCATCCACGCCATTGAGAATGACATGAACTCGTTCTTCTGGGATCATATAAATCCTTTTCAATACATCTCCACAATGATCACTTGTAGCAACATGGTGAGCATAATTTGGGAAAAACTTCACTTCTTCAATAACTTTACTGGCTCTTTCAGCCAATGCGTGTGCTTGTGGTTCCTTAGGAGTTCTCAGAAGCTCTTGAATTATGTCAGAATGAATTGTTTCGTAAGCAATTCCATGCCAAGAAACTACCAAGTTGGTTAGATTCCTAGCTCGTGTGTGCCTAAGCCCAACGCTTTCGGTGTGGATCACATCAAAGGGTTTCCCAATTGCATTTTGGGTTTGTAATTGCTGCCAGACTATGGACTGATCTAGATAACCAGCAGCAGTTGGTTTTGAGAGGTGAAAATACAGATTACTTATTGGATATGTTGGGAAAGAGCAGTTTAAGCAAGAGGCAGTGAAGATATGAAGCTCATGCCCTCTTTTGGCAAGGGCAAGATGAAGGGTCAAGGCATGCCTTTCAAGCCCTCCAGCATGAGGTCTATGAGGCCATTTCTTAACAAAAAGTGCAATTTTAAGAAGCTTTAACGGCGGGTTTGACGGAAAAGAAAGGTGGTTCCAGGCAGAGGGGAACCAAAGAAGATCAATGAATTTATCTTGCTTCGGAGTCATTATTTGGTTCTGGGAATAGCATGGACCAGAGCAATGACACCAATATAGAAATGAAATAAATGAAAATGCAGAGAGAACAAAAAGGATGCAACAGAAAGAACGAAAACTGAAGATCAGTACTTGCTCCCTCGCCATGAAATTGCAAGAAAATGAGATCAGAATGAATCTCTTCACAACTTTTTCCCCTAATTAGCAAACTCTCATGAGACAACATGCACGAGATGAACTATATACATGGAAGCTTATGGAATTTTTTAGGCTTTGTTGTGGAAATGAAGGCACCTGCACATGGAGGTCCCTTGATTCAAGAGAAGCAGATCTAAATTATGAGCAATTACGGTAAGTTTTTCAAGAAGAGTAATGAATCTTGCCTAAGCAGCAACAACATCCATTGACTTGAAGATTAAATAATACGTTCTTTGATATAGGAGAAAACTTCGAGTTATTTCATCTGCTCATTTTCAATGGTTTGAAGTTTTGTATATTCTAATATATCAACTTAATATATATTAGAATATAATATATTAGAATAAACAAAACTTCAAGCCATTGAAAACAGCCAGAGCAAGTTCCTAAGGTCATATAATAATACAATAAACATAAACTAAATGAACCATTCCCAAAAATCTGCAATTAACTACTCTGCACAAACAACCATGTACCTAAACAACCAAATTATGCAAATATTAGTTAATATAATAATAGTACTCAATTTAATTATATTGATTAATTATTTATTCATTTTTAACGAGAGAAGGCATAAAGCACTAGGCCAATATAAATAGCAAGTGCCAAAGGGACTAAAGTCACGAGAGGAGATATTGCAGCCAAAGTGTAAAAACTCTTACAACTCAAGACCCCCAGCTTAATTTGAACCATATTCACCAGTGCCATCGTCAAGAACCCGCATCCGAAGACCGACCCGACAGTCGAAACGAGTATCCCAAGGCGTAAAACCATTAAGTTCACACGCAGAATAGTCATACTAAGGCCACGCTCTTCATACTCTCTGTTACCATTAGCAATCTTGATGGCTTGTTTTAGAGCTGAGGCAATGAGGCTAGAGAAGAGGAAGGAGCTGAAGGAATACACATGGCACGAGACTAAATTCTCAGCAATGGCAAGCCCTGCGGAACATGAACCGGAGACGAGAGTGGCGGCAGGATCAGGATACAACGTTAGGCCGAGGAAGAGTCCTAACGTGAACAACGAATTAACGTGAATGATGCCATCTAATGCCATAATGTGGATGGTGGTGTTGCTTAATTTCCTATGTGGTATTATGTTGGCCATTTTTTTGAGGAGCTGAAAGTGGGACTGGGAAGGAATGTAAGTAACATGCACCATGTTTGTTGGTTTTATAAAACCAAAGCGTTCTTTTGTTAGTTGTGTGATGTTGCAAGCGTTGCGGCGTGGCGCTGAAGATATAAAAAGTTGTTAAATTTGAATGGGACATAACGTAACGTGTCTTCGCGGGCAAGGGACGGGAATCGAACGCGGGTCTTCCGCGTGTCAGGCGAGAATACTTACATTATCAACAGGAAAATGGTGGGAAGTATAATTATTATTTAAAAATAATATCATTAAACGATCTCGTGAGTCGTGACCAAGGGTGGTGCTTTTGTAAACCGCAGAAACGTTGACTTGTTTTTCCAATCTTGGTTGTTAATAACAAGATCTCTGCAAACGTTGGCTACAGAAAGAGACCTTGGCATTACAACTATGGCTGAAGGAGAAGTGAAGCTCTATGGCACATGGGTAAGCCCTTTTAGTCGCAGAATCGAGCTTGCTCTGAAACTGAAAGGGGTTCCGTTTGAGTACATAGAAGTAGATCTGTCCAACAAGAGTCCTGAACTTCTAAAATACAATCCAATTCACAAGAAAATCCCAGTGCTTGTACACAATGGCAAATCAATTGTTGAGTCTCTAATCATTCTCGAGTACATCGACGACACATGGAAGAATAATCCCATTTTGCCTCAAGATCCTCAGTAAAGGGCCGTGGCTCGCTTCTGGGCTAAGTTCATCGACGAAAAGGTTAGTCTCCCCCCCCCCCCCCCCCGGGTTTTAACTTTCCAATTTCAAGTAGCTAAAGCATTTAACGGGCAGTGGTGGAGCTAAACTTTTAAAAGCATCGGGCAATTTTTTTTCCCAAAGTGTTTTGATTAAATTTTCAATTAATATACTCACATAAATCGTTATATTTATACTTAACAAGGAGTGATTCAATTTCCATTTTCATATGTGTGGAAAATTAAAAGCAAAGATGAGATAAGCATAAAGTTGGTATTAATATGATTGTGATTTTATGTTTGATTCATGCATGCAATACGCAGCTCTTGGCAACAGGAATAAAGGCTAGTTTAGCTGAAGGGAAGGAGAAAGAGCTGTTGAATGAAGAAGTACTTGCGCAGATGAAATTGCTGGAGACTGAGCTCAATGGAAAAGACTTTTTTGGAGGTGAAACTATTGGGCTTGTTGACATTGTTGCAACTGTGGTCGCATTTTGGTTCCCTGTAAGCCATGAAGCTCTTGGAGTAGAAGTACTCACTGAGGAAAAGTTTCCAGTTCTACTCAAATGGATTGGGAAGCTTCAAGAGATTGATGTGGTGAACCAAAGCCGACCTCCAAGAGAGAAGCATCTTGCTCATGTTAGAGCTCGCATGGAAGGCCTCAATTCTGCTTAAAAGTAAAGCGTTTTGTTGGGGATCGTAAGTCATAACCCCTCACCTCCTCTGCCATATGATTGTGTCAGCTCTCTGTCTGCTGTTTGTAGGATAGTACGTTCAATCTTACTGATATGAATAAAAGACTCTGGCATATCTAGAGCTTGTGCAAACTAACCTTTGATATGTGTAAATGCCATAATATACCCACTTATACCGTGTAATCACGGTAAAGTATAAAAAGAAGGTTTGGATCCTCGAGACACATGAATCTAACGCAATACCGCCTTATGTATCAAAAATATTCCAAAATCATATCAAAAAATCACAGTGAATATTACACAAAAAAAGGGGGAAAAAAAAATAAGAAGAAGGATTGAATCCTCTTAACACATGCTCCAACACAATACTGCATCATGTGTCAAAATATTCCAAGATCATATCCAGAAATCATACCACATCATGTGTCAAAAATATTTCAAGATCATATTAAGAAATCACAGTGAATACTATAAAAAGAAGGATTGAATATTTGAATCCTCTTAACACGTGAATCTAACACAAAACCGCGTCATGTGTCAAAAATATTCCTGGATTATATCCAGAAATTACAGTGAATATTACAACACAAATATTCCTGCGTGACATTGGGGAATGCTCACCACTATACTACAACGACGTCATTATTTGTTAGCTAGTTACTGTTTTTGATAACCAACAAAAATGTTAAAATCACTGCAACCTAGAAGAATTACACTGTTGGTTTGACAAAAAGTAAATTACATTGTTCTAGCCTGATTTTGGGAAGATCGGCTAGATTGTCTAATTTGTTTTGTAGTAGTACAACCGATCTATTAGAAACTCGATACTATTATCCGTATCAAACTTTATGGAATTATCAATCATACAAGAGATCGAACAAGAATCTTACTCGAATCATGTTCGACTCATCTTATACTTCTACACAATTATAAATCAATAATTGCTTGCACCCATATGAATTATTGCTAATTACTTAGCTATCGAATCAAATCAAATGCACTACTATTGCAATTATGGATGAGGTAGACGCAACATTAAGGCATATTCTTTAGCATGATCAAAGCACACGCGTTCATACTTCATATTATCTTCATCAAACACGTCACTAAGAAGATTTAGAAAGCTAAGTAACATTAAACGGATTACTTTGTCAAGTCGTTTGATTTAATTAACAAAAATTTCCTATCTTGCTTGTTAAGAAATCTTTGTCAAGCAAGAATAAGAGTTCTATACAAGTTGACTAAGTTCACTACACAAGGCACCGCCACAAAAAAAAAAAAAAAAAAAATCTCTTAATTTCTCTTAAAAGTGCACAGTTAACCATGACTGAAGAAGTGAAGCTCTATGGCACATGGGCAAGTCCTTTTAGCCGCAGAATCGAGCTTGCACTGAAGCTGAAAGGGGTTCCATTTGAGTACATAGAAGAAGACTTGTCCAACAAGAGTCCTGAGCTTCTTCAATACAACCCAGTTCATAAGAAAATTCCAGTGCTTGTGCACAATGGCAAACCAATTGCTGAGTCACTGGTCATTCTTGAGTACACTGATGAGACATGGAAGAATAATCCCATTTTGCCTCAAGATCCTTATCAAAGAGCCATTGTTCTCTTCTGGGCCAAGTTCATTGATGAGAAGGTAAGACATATCATTAACGTTTACCAATCACTCACTCAGCTTATACTTGACAAGTGATTCTGTTCGACAAACATTAAGCTAGTAGAGATACTGTTGTTGATTTGTGTTTGATTTCTTATGCAGGCCTTGGCCACAGGTTGGAAGGCTAATTTTGGAGAAGGGAAGGAGAGAGAGGTTGCGATTGAAGAATTTGCTGAGCAGATGAAATTCTTGGAGAATGAACTCAACGGAAAAGACTTCTTTGGAGGTGAAACTATTGGGTTTCTTGATATCGTTGCAAATCTTATTGCATTTTGGTTCCCAGTAAGGCAAGAAGCTCTTGGAATAGAAGCATTCACTCAAGAAAAATTTCCAATTTTATTCAAGTGGATTGCTAACGTCACGAAGATTGATCTAGTGAACGAATGCCAACCTCCAAGAGAGAAGCATCTTGCCTTAGTTAAAGCTCGCATTAAAGGCCTCAAATCTGCTCCTAAGTAGAGAAACTTCAGTGTCTTGATGGGATCGGACCCCAGATATGCTCTGTCTTGTGACCATGTATTTGCATCACGTGTTTTCGCTCTATGTCGGCATTTGGTGAGATTGAGTCTTCAATCTTATGTAGTAAAATCAAAAATAAATTTCCAGGCAACTGAAGCATTAAAATAAACTCCCAAAGCAACACTCTCATAAATGCTTCCTCTCCGTGGTCTTCTGGATTTAATTTAAAGAAAAAATACTCTTTACTATCTTAGCAAAACAAGCAGAGAATGCAATGAGATACTATTATTTCATTCAGCACAAAAGCTTTAAAAATCAGGCATTGACTGTTTACATAAGAAAGCATTGTAGTAGCTATAGCTGTAATCTAACGATTGCATGTTTATCTGCCTAAAATGACTCGTTCTTATCCCCGAATAAGCTTCCATCCCCTTCTCATTCATAGTTGTAAACGCACCCGAGTTCAGCATCTTTGCCTTCGTCCTAATTCACTCTTTCTGACAGGCATTTCGTCAAACAAAATTGACTTTTCATCAAAACACTTGACTTATCCAACATTTGCAATTGATTTTAATGCTCTCCATTGGAGATTTTACGGATAAATAACAAACTGGAGGCACGATAGAACTACCTCTGATTCGTTCTATACCTCTAGAAAAGTACAAATTATAAAATGCTAAAATCCATCAACTGTTGCCACTTGCCAGTACTTTATTTATAGCAGTAGTCAATGCACTATTGCATTTGACTAAATTAATACAATTTCCAATCTTGCATATAAAGAAGATGAAAATAATATTAGTTTTCACAACAGCTTGAAAACGAAGAATCATTCAATGAATCAATTTGTCTCCACAATAATGTTGACTTTAAACTATTTGATTAAATTACACAATTTTTCAACACTTGCTTATCAAGAAATCTCATTAAAATAGAAAGAAGAAAAACAGAACGAAAAGCACTCCATAGACTTTGCTAAGTTGATTACAGAAAGTATCACAAAATTAACTCTGAAATCTCTCTGTAAGTGAAGCTCTAGAAATAGCCGAAGAACTGAAGCCAAGCCCTTTTAGTAGTAGAATTGAGCTGGCACTGAAACTGAAAGGGGTTTCCCTTTCAGCACATAGAAGAATACTTGTCAGAAAAGAGTCGTGAGCTTTTAAAGTACAACCCAGTTCATACGAAGATCCCTGTGTTTGTTCACAATAGCAAACCAATTGCTGAGTCACAAGTTATTCTTGAGTACATGGATGAGACATGGAAGAATAAATCCATATTGCCTGCTCAAAACATCCAATTCTTTGCATTAAAACTACTTCCATAAGCTTTCCCTGCTGAAAGCCTGAAGCCATATGGGATTAAAACTACGCCTCAAATCTACTTCCGAGTGATATGAAGTCACTTGCTGACAACATAACCCACTTCTTCTCTTTGTTTATGATTCTGCATTTGCATTCTATGTTTAGCTCTGTGGATTGTATTTGCTGAGATTGTATCTGTTGTGCGCAGAATGCAGAAACAAGTGCACTAAATAATTACAAAAAATAGAAGACATAGAAATTTAACGTGGTTTGGCAATTATACCTACGTCCACTTTTAGAGAAAAAATAATCAGTATTCTAACAATTATTTGAAAGACAATATTTTGAAAGAATAAATCTCACTCTCCAAAACTCAAATACACCCAGTACTCTCACATACACTTGAAAGGAAAAACCTCTCAATTGCTCACACTCTCCAATTGCTCTCTTTCTTAACAATTTACTTGAATTGTTTTGAACCTTTAAATGCTCTCACGAATGCTTTTGGGATGATTACAAATGAGTTTTTCTTCTGTATTTATAAACATGATTTGGTGTACTATTACACCAAATTTGTTGACAAATGTACGCGGCTCCCACGCGGCTCCATCCTTGGTCAATTTTGGTGGCCACATGCATGTAGCTTTGACTTTTCAATAATTTATAATTGTATTATTAACAATTATTTGAGTACAATATTTGAGTAACAAATCTTACTCTCCAGAACCCAAATACACCCAGTACTCTCACATATGCTTGAAAGGAAATACCTCTCAATTGCTCACACTCTCCGATTGCTCTCTTTCTTAACAATTCATTTGAATTGTTCTAAATCTTTAAATGCTCTCACGAATGCTTTTGGGATGATTACATATGAGTTTTTCTTCTGTATTTATAGGCATGATTTGGTGTACTATTACACCAAATTTATTGACAAATGTATGCGGCTCCATCCTTGGTCAATTTTGGTGGCCACACACGTAAAAATTTTTTTTTCAACCGTATCTTCAATCTATTAGATATATTAAAGCCTGTTTTGCTGCATTTAACTACTTCATCAGTAAACGTTTTCACTCCATGAAATAAAATTGTGAGCTAAAGTGATTTTTAATCCATAATATGAAAGTGATGATGGTTGGTCGACTTTAGATGCCAGATGGAAGTGGTGTTTACCAAGCCAAATTAAGCTTGGAATTAGAAATTATTTGAGGTTCAGTCATTACAAGATTGATATAAAATCCCTTTCAGCTTTCAATGTCTTGTTTGTACTAAACAAATTAGAATGGTTCCGGCGGTTTCAATTGATTTTTTGTTGACAAAGTCATATTTGCTGCTTTCACTGTAGTTTGAAGAATATCACTGGAGATACTGAATATGAAATTCATCTGTCAACTTCTCCATTTTGTCACTATGTAGCATGCTTGTCAAAGAGGTTACATATTCAAAGCTTTGCTTATTTGTTTATTAGAATTTTTCTCTTATGTATTAGAGGTTGCATATTCTAAGAAAGAGTACTGACAAAGGTGCGCATCTTGCTTTCAGTATAGTTTCTGAACTAGTTTTTCTTCATTTTCCACTGTTTTATTCTTGGTTGCCAAGAAGGGGAATAAACTTTCCCAAGTCGATTACAGAAGGAATCACAAAATTAACTTGGAAATCTCTCTTTTAGGTGATGCTCTAAAAATGGCTGAAGAATTGTCATCTATCGCTTAAATTTCATTTTCTAGAGGTGTTAAACAGATTAGGCAGGTTAGAGAAGTGCCACGAGGGATGTGTTTAGGAACTAAAAGCAGCTTAATATTCACTTTACGCTGCTATTAATAATAAATAGAAATTGCTTAAACCCCTGAATTATTCAAAGGCACCAATGCAACTATGGATAAGTAAACTCACAAAGTGCTGAGAAGGCATATTATTTACTATATCTATTGGGGCTGACATAGAGCTAAAACACATGATGCAAATACATAATCATAAAACAGGGGAGATGAGCGCAATGATGCCATCAAGTCACTGAAAATTTCTTTTACTTGGGAGCAGATTTGAGGCCTTCAATGCGACCTTTAACATAGGTAAGGTGCTTCTCTCTTGGAGGTCGGCATTCGTTAACCACATCAATCTCTGTGATCTTCCCAATCCATTTGAACAAAACTGGAAACTTTTCTTCAGTGAATGTTTCTACTCCAAGAACTTCTTGTGCCAACGGGAACCAAAATGCTACAACAATTGCAACAATGTCAACAAACCCAATAGTTTCACCACCAAAGAAATCTTTTCCATTGAGTTCATTCTCCAGGAATTTCATCTGCTGGGAAAATTCTTCAATCACAAGCTCTCCCTCTTTCCCTTCAGCAAAATTAGCCTTCATTCGTGTCGCCAACGCCAATACCTGCGTTCAAGAATCAAACATAGCGCTTTTATTTTACCACTCTTACGAATTAGAATCAGTGGCAGCTGTCCAGTGTAAACAGAAACACGACGGTTACAAAAAATACCCTTTACCAAATAAAGTTTTAAGGTGTGTCTGGACTCTAGAGCTTACCTTCTCATCAATGAACTTGGCCCAAAAGCGAGCCATGGCTCTTTGATAAGGATCTTCAGGCAAAATGGGATTGTTATTCCATATCTCATCGATGTACTCAAGAATGACCCGTGACTCGGCTATTGGTTTGCTATTGTGTACAAGCACAGGGATTTTCTTGTGGACTGGATTGTATTTAAGAAGTTCAGGACTCTTGTTGGACAAGTCTTCTTCTATGTACTCAAAGGGAACGCCTTTCAGTTTCAGTGCGAGCTCGATTCTGCGACTAAAAGGGCTTGACCATGTGCCATAAAGCTTCACTTCTTCAGCCATGGTTAAAGTTTTGTACTTCTAAGAGAGATTTAGAAGTTCTTTTTGTGTTGTGGTGCTTTGCGCAGTTATCACTTCGGTAATTTTTGCGGAGCTCTTTTTCTTGTTTGAAAAAATTTCTTGACAACGAAGATTGGAAATTTGTATAAATTAAATCAAATAGCTTGAATTCAACGCTTTCGTGGACAGAAAGTGATCCGTTAAATGATAGTTCTCTAAATGTCATTAATGACGTGCTTCCTTAATGATAGTATAAAGCCTGAACGTATGTGCTTTGCTCAGGTATAGAATATACCTTGAATATGCCTTAATGGTGCGTCTACCTCGTTGGCATTTTGTGCAGTTGACTTGATTCCACAACTAATTGATTAGCAATCGTGCTCTCACATTTCGTCTTGATTCAATGACTAATTCTTAGTGCATCTCACACATGTCAGAACCGTCCGAATTCAATGAAATCAAATCAATGTTGGAGTACCCAACAAAGCCCTCAACTATGCTTACAAGTGATATGAAGTTGCTGTGGGCAGTGCTTGAGGCTCTTACAAGCAAAGAGAGTGGAAACGAAAGGGCATTGGAAGAAGCTTCTTAACAGCTGAAAATGCTTGAAAGTCAGCTGAAGTGCAAGAGTTTCTTTGGAGGTGATACCGTAGGGTATTTAGACATTGTTGGGATTATGAAGGGCAAGAAGTGAAGCTGTTTGAAAGACGGGCACGCATATTCTGTCAAACGATTAAATAGAGCCCTGACACTATAACGGATACAATTTGAAAACATAGAAGAGGATTTGTCATTTTCTTCTCAAATACAACCCCATCCACAAAACAGTTCCAGTTCTTATACACGGTGAATACTCAATCACTAGTTATTCTCGAATTTGTCAATCAGCCGTGGAAAAGTAATCCCAATAAGCCTCAAGATCCAAACGCGGGAGCCATGGCATGCTTCTAGGCTAAGTTTACGGTTGAGAAGGTAAACTTCGAACACAGTGTTCAATCCAGTTGGTTACAACCTGTAATAACAAAATCGCGTAGCTTTTGTTCGGTTCGTAGCTTCTGTGGTCATTGCTTGAAGCTCTTGCAAGCAAAGAGAAGAGGCCTTTGGAAGAAGCTTGTCTGCAGCTGAAAATGCTTGAAAGTCAGCTTAAGCACAAGAGCTTCTTTGGACGTGATACCATAGGGTATTTGCCCATTGTTGGGATGTATTTGGTTTGGAATCATGCAAGAAGCCATGAAGGTAGAGCTAATAAATGAAGAAATTTTTCCCATTTTACGCAACTGGATTGCGAAGATGCTTGGCATTACCATAATGCAAGAGCGCCTGCCTCCAAGAGTACTTGCATATGTATGCCCAGTAAGCCATTAATAAGAAGTTACATTCAAATCATATGCAAGTTGGTTATGGCTATTATAGATGTCTATGTATCTTTGTAACCAAATTAAACAAAGAAATTTACCATTGCAACAAAGACGCTTATGATCAAGACGTACATGCATCTTTCAGAAACACTTATGAACACTAGAAAAAAAAGTAACACCCTTCTGAAAATAACCTTATAAAAGTGTACATATATGAAGTAAAACACCAGCAAAGGGAAGACAAAGCACAAATTATTACCAATTATACAAGCAAGATTAGATTTGTTCAGAACTTGTGAAATCAGAATCCATGATCAGCACTTGGATCCTTGACAATGGTCACCGGGCAACTTGCATTTGCCAACACATGGTTGCTTACACTACCAAGCAGCACCCTATATTTAATTTTCAAATTTCAATAAACTCACTTGTCACTAAATTAAGTTTAATTTGCTTAAGTTAGGTGATTAGAGAAAATTAAACAAACAATTGATATACCTTCGGATGGTGCCAAGACCTCTGCTGCCCATGACCAAAGAATCAAGCTTCATAGCTTCAACAGCCTCACAAAGCTTGTCTCTAGCATCACCCCAGTACAATTTTGCTACAACACTCACCTATAAACAATTCCACACACAAAATTAAAATAAAACAATCAACCAAAAAAGAAGAAGAAGAAGAAGAACTAACATGTTTCTGGAATCAAAGCTACCCCGCAAATTCATTAGGAAAAATTAACAAAAAATAAAAATTAAAGAACCATGTAAAATGATTAAAGTGCTTACGTGAGCCGGTGTTGGACCAGAGAAGGTTGCGGGATTCATCACCTTGGGAGGCTTAATATGAATGATGTAAAGGGAGTATCACCTTTTTCTATAGGTATCAATTGCCCATTTGAGAGCTAATTTGCTTCCCTTTGAAAAGTCCAAAGCTACCTATGTTCCTATTATTTGTTGACATTTTGAGAAAAAAAATTTGTTTAGGGTTTTCCAATCACTTGAGTTACAAGAGTCAAGAGCGATGCAGAAGACAGGATATACTATTAACACCTGGTTCTGCCTTTGTTCATTTTTTCCTGCACGTGTCACGAGTTACACTTGTCATCACTTTAATGTAAGTATGGAACGGAGTGATGCTTGAATTATGCAATGCCAACCCAACCGATCCCAACCCGGGTTCCAAAAATATATGTGTATATATGTATTGTTTTTAAAGGCAAGGGGTGGCAATATTTAAATTTATTTTTTAACTCTATTATTTTAAAAATTTAAAGTTAAGTGGCTAATTAAATAAAAAACTTTTGAACTAGTTAATCATGTTTGAGAAAAATATATAATTTCTGTATTAAAAATATGTGTGTAAGTTTATAATATTATATTTAGTTGATATTATATTGTATAACACATTATTAAATTTTTTAAATTTTATTTTTTTATAATGGAAAATTTATTTTGTTTATAAGGTAGCTGGAGTTGTCAAATTTTAACGGCCAATCCACTCAAATAGTCAACTGACATGAAAAAATAAACATATAAACCCAATGTCATATCTTTAAATGTGTTTTGTCTTTGATTATCTAACAGCTGGGGCTCTATCTATTTTCATGTTTGTTGATTTTTATACATTTGTAGAGAACTAGCTAGGTAGGTATTTGGCATTTTGTGAGCTTTAATTTCTTTATAAATAAAAAAATCA
>JASUUG010000852.1:0-45782 GCA_030449905.1 Luvunga scandens | reverse complement strand
AAGATACGCCTAATAAAGATTGGAAAACCTTGTCAATATTCTTATATTCCCATTCTCGCTTAAGTATCGAAATGCTTTTCCTCTCGTTAATCCTTTATCAATCGATAAACGCCCTTCTTTCTTTTCACTAGATCTATCCGCACTCTTATTCGGGTAAATCAACCTTTCTTAAAAGTTAATATATCCACTTTCTTCTCGATTCCTCGTCGCTCCTTCAACAACCAATGCGAATCAATACGAATTAAAGTCCACCGAACTCATTTCCTCTTGAAACAAGCCGATATACTCATTTTTCATCCTAATGATCTGCCTTATCCTACTCTCCATGGGCAGGTGCGCTTAAATCGGGCCGAAATGAAGCAAATCTTCGATACCGCCAAAGATATCAACAGCACTATTAAGCACGCTTCTACCACTTTACATTCTGTGTTGTTTTCTAACCTTTTATCCCAATTATAACCTTCCTCGATTTATCCAAATCTTTCCACTTTCCTAAAAGTTCAAGTTCAAATCCAGTGGTAGTCAAATTCTTATAGCCGATAATAAGAACTTTACACCACCAATTGGTGTACCGCTCTCAAAACCATTCTCTCGACCTACCTACTACATACTATAAACCAATATCAAACTCGATTTGATCCTCATTAACCTTCCGAGGCATCCTACTATTATCCAAATTCCCCGACAAATTTCTTTAAGATCTACTCAAACTCACGCCGCTGAGCGATAACAAAAATGAACAATTTCACCAAAACACTACACCAATTCAAACTTAAGGAACGCATTAACAACGCCGACGGCAATCGCTCGTGTTGATTTCAAACCTCCTTCTACCTCCTCTTAGAACCACCAGGACTTTCTTTTTACCTATTCAATGATTCAATGCGGTTCAAATCCTTCTGAACGCTTCCCTAATGGAAAACTTCTTCCAATCCACTCCTTTTCCTCTTCAGTCACCCCATTTATCCTTCCCATCTTCACGGTCATTTTTTAGATGTTCCTGGATCCGGTCTTTGTGATCCTACATATCCTTGTATAGATGATCATGAATATGAAGATCCATTTCTTACCCAAAAGAAAAAAAAAGATTATCTATCCTGATGCAAACTCCTTGACGAGTTTAATGAACTGATTGATTATCCTCCTCCTCTACTACCTTTGTATAACAAAGGTCTCAAATGGATAAAGAAACATGAACCCCATACTTGCGGACAAAACGCTCCTCCTATTATTCCATCCACTCCTCTTCCTTCTGCTTGTATGATGTTTTCTCATCCTTCTTCCCAAGAATACCAACAACAGTTTCCCCCTCTGGAAAAGCAAACAGATCTCCAGCAGAATGTTATTTCTAAACCCTTTGTCAATTCTCTTATCACTTCTGCTGGTTACCTGAAGAACCCAAACCTTTTGAAGTTGTTCTAAATTGGCAAACCCAAAAATGCTAGGGCACAAAATCAGTGTCTTTCCTCTCTCTATTCAAAAGTAGATAAAATCCATCAGCACTCTAGTGTGATTGAAAAGAAAGTTGACACCATCTCTGATAGGCTTACAGAGCTTTATCATGGGTTTTATGCCAAAATTGCTCAACTTGATTCTGAACTCCGAGCTATGATTCAACAAGGAGTCTTTACTCCTAAGTTTAACCAAAAAGAAGAAATTTGTCGCTTGAAAGCTGAAATAGCTCAAATTGAGGCTGATAAGCGAAAACAATCCTTGTTTACCACTTCACCTTCTTTACCTGTACTTTCTCCTGAACCCTTTCATCCTTTTGGAACTATATTACAACCACCTCGACCTTATGATCCTTCTAAGTTGTTTCCCATTACTCATACTTTGTTTCCACCAAAGCCTAAACCAAAATCCTCAGCCCCATCACCTCCTCCACCCAGCCCACAAATTTATCCAGAACCTAGACAATCCCCAATTCACATTCAAGAACCAGCTTGTCTCCTCTCAATTTCAAACCATTCCTTCTACTTCATCTTCACGTACCAACTAAAGCGGACTTAAAAAGCCTATGATTAGCATGATTTCTTCTCAACCCGATCCATTCTTATCCAACAGCTGATTCGATTCTTCCTAAAATCTCTCTCAGTCCTGTTTCTTCTTCAATATACTTTTGAATCTGAAACCCACCAGTAGATATTTCTAATATGCTTATGGCTGGTCCTGATGATACAGAACAACCAGCTCAATCTGGTACTTCTACTCATAGACCATCTACATCTCGTCCTCAAGATACTTCACCTTATGTTGATATTCCTTTGATATTGAAGAAGAATGTGAAAGTTCTCATCCCCTACTTGTGACGAGCAAAACCCGCCCACTAAAATGGTCCATGGTTTACTTTTGATGATTTACCACCATCCAGATGGTGTGAACGTCTCCAAGAGTTATCTGCCTGGTTAGACCTTCAGATGGTTCATCAAGGTGCTGAACTCTTGACTGTCTTTAAAGAATTTGTCCCAAGATTCACCGGTTCTTTAAGAGACTGGTTTGATAGTCTCGGTGAATACAGACAATTAACCTACATTCAGCTTCCTGATGTTTCTTTAGCTCTTACATACATCCATGATCAATTTCTTGGAGAACCTGCTGCTCTCTTAGACCTCCTAATCTTCAATATCATTTCAAAAGAATGAACATCCAGTTTCATAAATTGGGTGGATACAATGATCCTACCCTCAAACATGTCTTTCTTTCATCTCTTCCTGTTGAATTGCAACCAGAGATTCAAAGACAAATTACAGCCACCAAAATCAATATTGATGAAACTTCTCTTGGCAAACTTTTTCAGTTAACCATGGCCTGTCTTGATCATCTCTGTGATAAAAAAAAATTCTTCAGAGAAATTATCAAACACAAAGAACCTTTCAAATCTGCCTGCAAAAAGCCTTATCTAGAAATCAAGTGCAAAGATAAGAAGTCTTGTGGTTGTCATCCAAAGAAAAGGCATCATCGGTCTAAAGCCAGAATTAAACCATCTGACGCCAGACCATATAGACGACGTCCAAAAAGACACCTGCATTATTATAAATGCCGTAGTTCTGCAGATATCCTTGCAAAATAGAAAAAAAAAAGCTGATGTTTTATTTGCAAGAGTAAAGGTCATTTTGCTAAGGATTGTCATAAAAATCCTAAAAGAAAGCGATCCGCTTGTCCAACATCTGCAATCTGTTGCAGAATTTCTCCTACTGAGGATTAAATAGAATATCTCTATTCTGAGCAAGAATCTCCTAATGAAAACACTGTATTTGCTCTAGAATATTCTGATGCCTCTGATTCTGAAGATGATGACTGTGTCCATCCTGTTTATCATTTTGATACCTCTCCTTCTCTAAATTCTTCTTTATCTATCCATCCTGCATTCTAGTTCCTTCAGTAAAAATTCAAATCCTTCCCTCCAAATATGCCCATCCTATTCCTCTTATCGGATTCATTGATACTGGTGCCCAACAAATAAGATTCTCAATCCAAATCTTTTTACCTTCGGATGCTTGGGAAAATCAAGAACATTTCAAAGTCGCTAGTGGAAAGATTTTCTCCACTCACCAACTCAAAACCCATTGAGTTCAATTGTTTCCCAAATGTACCATTTGGATCAAAGTCATTGGTTCAAACTTGCCCAATAAAGACTCGCTTATCGGGTTTGATCTTTGTTTGTAAAGTCAACGTATCCAGATTCTTCCCACTGGATTACGCTTCAAATCCTTTTTCCAACCTTACACAGATATGCTCAAGATGTATTCCTTGGCCAACCCTCCATCAGATTACCAATCCATTACGGCCCAACTCCGCAGATTCTGTCCAGAAAATCATCTTGTGTTTGACCATCCTAGCCCATTATGGAAAAATTTAGCTTATTTTATTAAGCTTCCTTTTAAGCTTAATGAAGACTTAAACCCTACCAAAGCTACCTATCCAGGAATGAGTCCATCTGATCTTCTTTTGGCCCAAACTGAATGTGCATAGTTAATGGCCTAAGGTCTCATTGAGCCCACATCTTCACAATGGGCTTGTCAAGCATTTTATGTAGAAAAAAAGAACTGAAGTCCTTCGGGGGAAAAAATAATTGGTTATTGATTACCAGCCTTTAAATCAATTCCTACAGGATGATAAGTTTCCTTTACCTAGACGTAACAGTCTTTTCACTTATCTCTAAAATGCCAAAATATTTTCTAAATTTGATCTAAAATCAGGATTTTGGCAATTAGGAATCTTTCCTTTAGAACGATACAAACCAGCTTTCTGCATTCCAAATGCCCAATACCAATGGACCGTATTACCTTTTGGACTCAAAACTGCCTCTTCCATATTCCAAAAGGCCATGACCCAAATTTTCCAACCCATTCTTCACCATATCTTGATTTATATTGACGATCTGTTATTATTTTCAGGTACTCATGAAGAACATCACAATCTGCTTCAATAGTTCTATGACATTGTCCAAAGATACGGCATCGTGTTATTTGACAGAAAAAGTACAATTGCTACAGATACTATTGAGCATCTCGGGATGAACATTCATAATGGTCAATATCAACTTGGTCCCCAAATTGCCTAAGAACTTCTTCATTTTCCTGACACAAATCTGACAAAGAAACAAATCCAGCAATTCCTTGGTATTGTCAATTATATAAGGGATTTCCTTCCACATGTTGATTGTCACACCAGTGTCCTATCCTCTTTTTTAAAAAAGAAACCTCCCTCATGGAATGATGACCACACCTTTGCCATCCAACAGTTAAAACAGATCTCTCAAAATCCTCATGCTTTACGTATCATTACTGATGGCCACCGCATCCTTCAAACAGATGCTTCTGACACATCATGGGGTGCCATTCTGCTAGAAAAATGTGATGATAAAGAACACTTCATTGGATATGCTAGTGGACATTTCACACCTGCTCAGCAACATTATCACACGATCTTCAAAGAAATCCTCGCTGTAAAGCATGGCATCCAGAAATTTGAATATCACCTGCCTTTCCCAACGTTCTGAATTTTAAAGGGAAAACCGTTCCTGACAAGCAGTTACTCCGGCTTAGAGAATGGTTTTCTAAGTATGATTTTCAAGTAAAACATTTAAAAGGAGACCATAATCTTATTCCTGACTTCTTGTCACGAATTCATCAACCAAAACCTCGTCGTATACTCTCCTCTTTTTTTTCCTATCATCTTCATGGCCGCCAAATCAATCGCATCCTCTGTTCTCAAGAAGACTAACCAAGAAATATACTCCCATGAACAAAACTTTGAAAGTGTTTTCCATCTTCAACAATTCGCCAAACAGCTTTCTATTCTCATATTACATGAGAGCCTATCTTCTTTGAAGATAACCCTATTGTCTTTACCACTTTTCATCCAGAAAATCTGTTTCTTACAGGTTTATATCTCCCCAGCACCAGAGATCTTACCAATGATGAACTTTGGTATTTCTGGTGTCTCACTGTTCTCCATGCTACAAAACTCATCCTGCCATTGAAGTCAACCATCAAAACTCTCATGACTCCCTCCAAATCAACTTCTTTGATTTGGACCTTGTTAGAATGGTTCTCTCCCCATCCTTAGTGGTGTCGAACACTTCAGCAACTCTCTCATGACAGACATCTTGGTTCTGTCCCTCCCAATGAAGGAGACATGTTCATTTCTATGTTCATAGTCCATCGTCCTTACTTTAAACATCCATAAACCAATTTGTTCTTCACATAAGATTAGGCATATCATTACCATACCACTCCTCATCCAGCTACTCTTGAACAAGATCCCATGTTTAAGAAAACCCTGACAAATTTCCTTCTCAGTACCATGTCTCACCGCCATCTCAAGATACCATTTCCTCCTCTCTTGGTCCTAAACATGAAATCATAATGGTTCCAAATCCATCCCAGTCCAGCAAAGGCATCATTATCAAAGAAGAATGTCCAGAACCTCCTCCTTAGATTTTATACCGGACGCTCAGATCCATATGAAGATTTCATTCTCTTAGCCAACATCTCCGTCAACCTAAAGACCTACATGATCCACGCTTTAACCCTCTCGGTCTTTGAATAGGGTCAATCATCCCAGCCTCTCCACCTAAGCCACATCATCAAAAGGGCAATCGTGTTCCCATTGTGGTCCATGCTCTTTGCTGTAAACAATTTTCTAGCCCCTCCTATCTTGAACATTGCACAATGTTTTGCGAACCAACTGGCACTTCCTCGTATTTAAAAGTCGCTCTAATTACAATCCCGACCGACAAGAAGAACAAAATTCCAGCTCCTTTTATGATCCAAAAGTAATGAATCTATATTCTCCATAGCTATCACTTTTGTAAAAGTTACTTTATAAAAGCTACTTTTGTTTGCTTTTGCTTTGCTTTTGTAAAAGCTAAAGTCGATAATAATAAGCCTCGCTTTATGCTTTATGCTTTTATCGTTACGCGTGCTTTCCCTTTAATCATGTTTATCTTTAGAAAACGTTGAGGTCCTGTCTCAACCTTTTCTTTGTCTTGTTTTGAATCCTCCTCTATATAAGAGGAACTTTGGTATTGTAAAAATAAGAAGTTTTAAGAAATTTTACGAGTGTTTTTCTCATCCACTATGTCTAACTAACTCTCCGCCTTCTTAAGTTCAATGAAGGTTAAAGATAGAAAAGAAAGCGCGAGGAAGAAGTTTAAACTTCGCTCAAATTTCTAAAACCAAGTAAAGGATCCTGTGTATCGAAAACTTGAGGCTTTTTAGCTGTTTTCTTATCGGTTTGGTACCCATTTTAAGCTAAGGAAAAGCTGTTTTAGGGTTATATAACCTTCAAAGAAAATATTAGAATGGTTTCTTGTTTTTCCGGTTTAAGGTATATCGGCGGAATCCATCATCGTAAATTTCGTGAGGTCATCCCGAATGGGGACTAGTCCGATCTATACCGATGGTAAACAAGCCACGCATACCAAGCCTAGAAAAGAAAGGTAGAAAGAAGTTTAAACTTCTCAAATTTCTAAAACCAAGTCGTATGCTCTACACCCGCCTTTTATAAGGATCCTGTATCGAAAAACTTGAGGCTTTTTTAGCTATTTTCTTATCGGTTTGGTACCCGTTTTAAGCTAAGGAAAAGTCGCTTTTTGGGTTATATAACCTTCAAAGAAAATATCGAATGGTTTCTTGTTTTTATGGTTTAAGGTATATCGGCGGGAATCCATCGACATAAATTTTAGAGGTCATCCCGAATGGGGACTAGTCTAATCTGTACTGATGGTAAACAAGCCACGTACCAAGCCATTCCGAGTGGTATCAAAGCCAAGAGTTTTCTGCCTAGATAGATCTCCAAATGATTAGGCCAAGCAACAACCTAAACAGCTTCTTTAGAATTCGCAACCCACTTTACAGGTTCCTTAAGAGATTGGTTTGATAGTCTGGGAACATATAGACAGTTACAGTTTATTCAAATTCCAAAAGTTTCTATTGCTCTAGCAATCATCCATGAACAGCTCATAGGAGAACCTTCTGTTACCTATGAGGTTGCTAGAAAAGAGTTTTTGAACATGAAGTGTTGTTCTTTAAACCCAAAAGATCTCCACTTTCACTACAAAAGAATGATTGTCCTGTGTTACAAACTCAATGGGTTTAATTATGCCACTCTTCGGCATGTTTTTATGGCTTCTTCGCCGAGGAGCTCCAACCAAAGTTACATGGACAAATTACAGCTCACAATCTTGTGATTGATAATCTGACCTTAGGAAAAATCTTTCAATTAGCAATGGGTTGTCTTGACAAAATGTGTGAACAAAAGAAGTTCTTTAAAGAACTTATCAACAACAAAGAACCTTTCAAATCAGCTTGGCAAAAGCCTTATTTGAAAATCAAATGTCCTAACAAAAAACAAATCTCATTTTCGAAACTATGACCAAAACCATCATTCTGATCCCTTTTATCGAAGGAAGAAGCAAAATTCTAAACATTTACGTTTCTTTAAAAGTAGATCTTTTTCTTCTAAAGAGCAATACCAAAAGAAAAAATCTCATTGTTTCATTTGTCACAAAAAAGGTCATTTTGCCAAAGAGTGTCCCAATAAGCCACCAAAGTCATTAGACTTTTACAACATCTTCAGCAAAATACTAATTTTTGCCCTGAAACTAATCAAATTGAATATCTATTCTTTGAACAGGAAAAAGTAGATGATTCAACCATATTTACGTTGGATAACACTGATGAGTCCTTTTCTTTTGACTCAGATCATTCTGTTTATACAATTCATCATATCCAACACACTTCCAAGTTTGTCCATGACTTGAAAATCAAAATTCCATCCATAAAAGTCCAAGTGTTACCATCCAAATACCATCAACCTATCTCTGTTATAGGTTTCATTGATACTAGTGCTCAAAAAAGTATGATCAATCCCAGTATACTTCCTCCTGATTGTTGGAAAAAACATGAAGAATTCTTCAAAGCTGCTAATGGAGAATTGTTTTCCACAAAATTGATTACCAAACACTCTATTGGTATTCAACTTTTTCCAAATTGTGTTCTTAGGACAAAAATAATTGGATCTCATCTCCCTGACAAAGATCTTCTATTGGCTTCGATTTATTCAGCCAAGCAAAGAACATCCAAATCACTCCCATTGGTGTTAGTTTTAAAAACATGATCAAAACCTATACCGATGCACTCAAACTATACTCTCTATCCAATGTTTCTCCATTATATGAGAGTATTACAGCCCATCTCCTCCAATATTGTCCTGAGTCTCATAACCAGTTTACCCATCCCAATCTATTATGGAAAAACCCACAGTTTTTTGTGAAACTCCCTTTCAAGCTAAATGAAGACTATAATCCTACCAAAGCCACCCATCCAGAATGACACCAAGACCTTCTCTTGCCTGCACTAAATGCCAACGCTTATTGGCCCACGGTCTTATTGAGCCTACAACTTCTTAATGGGCTTGTCAAGCATTCTATGTTGAAAAACACTCTGAAAAGTTAGAGGAAAAAGAGACTAGTCATTGACTATCGGGTCTCTTAATGTCTTTCTCCAAGACAACAAATTTCCACTTCCTCAAAGACAATCTTTGTTTGTCCAACTCAAAAATGCCAAGATCTTTTCAAAGTTTGATCTCAAATCTGGTTTCTGGCAACTGGGTATTCACCTAGATGATCGACCCAAAACTGCATTTTGCATCCCAAATGCCCATTTTCAATGGACTGTCTTACCTTTTGGGCTTAAAATAGCTCCATCTATCTTTCAAAAGATCATGATCACCATTTTCCAGCCCATACTTAACCATACCTTGATTTACATTGATGATTTACTTCTTTTTCGCATCACATGATCAGATCATGATTTGCTTGAACAATTCTTTAAGATTATTCAATCTTATGGAATTATGCTATCAGAAAAGAAAAGTATCATTGCTACTAACGCAATCACTTTTCTTGGAATGATCATAAAAAATGGCTTTATCAGCCTAGTCCTCATATTTTACAAGAATTGACATATTTTCCTGATTCTCATTTCACTAGAAAACAAATCTAGTAATTTTTAGGGATTGTCAATTATGTTCGAGATTTTAGTCCAAGAGTCAATACCTATACCACTCCTTTATCCTCTCTTTTGAAAAAGAATCCACCACCTTGGTCTAACATCCATACCAAGGTCAAGTTTCTCACTTAAAGCAAATTGCTCAAAATCCTCCTCCTTTAAGAATCTTGACAAATGGCAAAAGGATACTTCCAAACAGATGCTTCGACAAAGCATGGGTGCGATGACTCATTGAACAAATTGATGGAAAAGAACATTATGTCGCGCATGCTAGCGACAGCTTCAATAATGCTCAAAAGCATTACCATACAATCTACAAAGAAATCCTTTTGCAGAAAATGGCATAAAAAATTTGAATTCCATCTTATCGAAGTTCACTTTTATGTCGAATGGATAACTCGCTTCCCAATATGTTAAATTTAAAAATCATACTGCTCCTCGAAAAAACCCTCCTTTGTCTTAAGATTGGTTCTCTAGATATGATTTTGAAGTTAACCATATAAAAGGAGAACTTAACACCATACCAGACTGCCTTTCCAGAAAACCTTCTCAGCCTATCCAAAAAACTCTCACTTTCTCAGTTATCTCCATGGCTTCTTCTCTACCAAAACATGCTCTCACCAAAAGATACACTCCTGACAACAAGTCTTTTCGATCTCCTTTCCAAATTCAAGAATATGCCAAAGCTTTTCTCATGCGATTTTTTATCGCAGCGTATTCAATATCCCGAGTCTTCCACATTCCAGGATTATCATTCTAATGCATGTGTCTTACCGATCTCACTATTGATCCTTCTCGTTCTCTTTCTGAGATTGTTCGAATGGTTCGCTCCTCTCCTAGTATGGCGTCATAAGTTTAACCAAATCAAGCTTACCCACAATTTGGGAAAAATTCAAGTTCTAGAAGCAAGAATGTTCACCACCTGTCTTCATTATCCATCGTCCCATATTTTCAAAGATCCTCGATCATCGGTCTTTTTTGGACCCAAGATCAAATGTATGAATGGATAATGATGCCTCACCCTGCTATTCTCCAACAGATTATGCTATCAAGACTAATCTCAAGGACTTCTTACTTTAAACCAATCATATTACCTTACCCTCATCGGACCAAACACACGCACTTAGTCCTCACCATGACATCTATATGGTTCTTACACTATCTGCCATATCCAAACCTCCTAACAGGGGTATCATTATCAAGGAAGAACGTCCTGATTACAATGATTTTATCTTTCAAGATTCCCAAGACCCATGGGGAGAATTCTTCCGTACACCTACCTTCACACCAAGAGAAACTAGCCATTTGGCCACTATCATTTCCACCTCTGACCCTACCCTTACTCATCCAGGCCTTCATCCTCATCCATTTGATTTTGGTGCACATCCTGCCAACAGCTATCCTTGGCACACCTCAACAAGTAAATCTTATGCTCATCCATATCCACCTTGTGGCAACAAATCTCATCCTGGAGATAGTACTGATACATCAGGAAACTCAGATGATTAATCTTGCTTTATAGCTGTCTTATTTTACAACTGTTATCTTTTTACTTTTGAATAAAGGCTACTCAATAATAGCCATAAGTGTGTATCACGAGTGTACTCTCTTTTGTAAAGTCATGAAAAGTGGATGTATAATTATTGTTTACTGTTGTTTACTTTTGACTTTGTAAAATCATGTTGAACACTATCATAAAGTGGTTTCATGATAAGTTTGTTTGCTTTTACTTTTGAAATGTTGAGGGACACCTGTCGTCCATCAACTCCTCTTCTCCCCCTATAAGTTTGAAAATCTCTCATGAGTAGTTAAATCCTCTCTTTCTCTTAGTTCAAAGAAATATGGATTAATAATGGAAAGGGGTTAAGAAATAAAGAATTTATTCATAAAACCTTGAGGAAGTATGCTCTACACTTGCCTTCTTGGAAGGATCCTGTGTATTAGAACCTCATTGATATTTTCTCAAAGTTAGAAGTTCCTTGTTTTGGCCATGAGTTGCCTATGTTTTGAGATTAAATAACTAAAAGGAAATGTTTTGAGTTCTGTACATGGTATATTTGCGGGAATCCATCGTCGTAAATTCCAAAGGTCATCCCGAATGGGGACTAGTTTGTCCGCACTAGTGGTCAACAAGCCACGTCTCGCGTACCGCTCGCCCTTATGGCTCGATACCATAAGGGGAAGATAACAACATCTATTTATGACTGGGTAGAAAAACCATGTAGAATGTCCATGTATACCTTGTCCTTATGATCCTCGTAGAGAAAAACATCTTTAACATCAAATTGATGTAGTGGCTAGACCAAGTTTATGGCTAAGGTAAAAAGTTTGTTAATAATCTATCTAGTTTGAGTATATCCTTTCACAGCAAGTCTTACTTTATACCTTTTAACTGACCCATCTACATCCCACAATTTTCTTTCCCTTTGTAAAGGCACCAACACTTAAGGGTCATTTTTCTATAAACTTTTCATCTATTCATCTATTGCTTGTATATGTTTGGAATTATTCATAGCTTCATTCACAATATTTAGAACATAATCTACAAATGATTTACTTAACAAGTACCTTAAAAGGTTCAGATAATCTCTAAGTTAAGATCTAATTAGCAATTAGGTACACTGACTTGCTTTTTCCATGATCTAATGCCTAGAAGTGAGCTATATCCAACATATTTATCTATAAAATTATTTGGAGATGAGTTTAGACCTTGTACCTTAAAAATATTATCAAGAGATTAGTCTCTTAGTGGTATTGGCAAGTGAGCAAGCAGTTGTTCACTTTTAATCTTCTTTTATTGGTTGTTCATTATCTGTCTCAACAAACTTGGCATTCTTAATTTCATGTCTTTTGCCTAACATTGTTTTTGTTGGTTCCTTAAGTTCGTCAATTTTTATCTATTGAGCTTTATTAATTCCTGAAATACTTTTTACGTTCGATGTTGATTTTCTTCAAAGCTTGGCTAGTGTTCCCAATTCTGCTCTTCACTTGTCATCTCTTCCTGAAGAGGAAGAGTGAAAAGATTATGATGTAAAGAAATTCTCAAATTCAATAAAGGTAACGTCCACTGTTGTATAAAGTTGTCTTGTACTAGGATTGTAACATTAGTAACATTTTTTTGTGCTGCATACCCAATAAAGACACAGCAGACAGTGCATGGATTGAGTTTTGTTCTTTGATTGGACACAGCCAAACTTTCTTAGATAAAGCATTAGAATCAATGGTAATATCACACAGTGTTCAAGGACTTGAAGAGGGGTTTTGTAATTTAAGACCCATAATCGCATCAATTTAGCAAGTACATAGCAGTAATCACAACATCTATCCAACATCGTTGAAGGACATAAGGAATAAACAGAGAGAGCTTAAGTTATTTCTAAAATATGTCTGTTCTTTCTCTTTGGTTTTCCATGTATGATGTTTTCCCCTTCCTCATCTCCTACTCAAGATTACCTTTCTTAGTTCCCTCCTCTTGAAAAACAAACTGATGTCCAACAACATGTTATCTCAAAACCATTTGTCCAGTCCCTAGTTACTCCATCCGGACATATGAAAGAACCAAAATCATTTGAAGCAGTCTTAAATTGGCAAACACAGAATGCCAAAGCATAAAATCAAGCCCTGAATACTCTTCAACAAAAGGTAAATACCATTTCTACCAAGACTGTTCAAGTTGAGAAAAAAGTTGATGACATCACTCTCAGACTTCAACAGATGTGCCAAGATCTCAAAGATAGAATTGTCCAATTGGATAAAGATATTAGAAATATGATTGACAAAAGGTATTGGGGTCCAGAGTTTAACCAAAAAGAAGCTGAGATTAGATGGCTAAAAGCTGAATTAGCTAGAATTGACTCGGAAAAACAACAGCCTTCACTTTTTGAAAGATCACAGTCAATTCCAACCTTATCTCAAACATACCATCCTTTTGGCTCACTTTTGTCTCAAACAAGACCTTATGATCCAGCTAAATTATTTGGTATGACTCATACTCTTTTCACAAAACCAAAACCACTAGTCCAATCAGTAAAGTAATAAAAAAAGATGTTGAATTCAAGTGGGGAGAAGAACAAGAGAAAGCGTTTCAAATGATCAAGCAAAAGCTAACCAATGCTCCTGTATTGTCCTTACCTAACTTTAATAAAACATTTGAAATTGAATGTGATGCCTTAGGTATTGATATAGGCGCAGTCCTAATGCAGGAGGGAAGACCAATTTCTTACTTCAGTGAGAAACTAAGTGGGGTAGCCTTAAACTACCCTACTTATGATAAAAAGTTGTATGCATTGGTTCGAACATTAAAGACTTGGCAGCACTTCTTATGGCCTAAGGAGTTCGTGATTCACACCGATCATGAGTCCTTGAAACACCTTAAAGGCCAACACAAGTTGAACAAGAGGCATGCTCAATGGGTAGAATTTATATAGATGTTTCCATATGTCATTCATTATAAGCAAGGTAAAGAAAACATTGTTGCAGATGCGCTTTCCTGTAGGTATGCCTTAATCTCAACACTTAATGCTAAACTACTTGGCTTTGAACATATTATAGAATTGCATGCTCATGACCAAGATTTTAATGTTGAGTACCAATCTTGTAAAAAGATCGCAGTTGGTAAGTACTTTATGCATGGTGATTACTTATTTTGGGAGAATAAATTATCTTTGCCTAATTGTTCGCTGAGAGATTTGTTAGTGAGAGAATCCCATGGAGGAGGGTTGATGGGACATTTTAGAGTTGTAAAGACTTTAGCAATTTTGTAGGAACACTTCTATTGGCCAAATATGAAACGAGATGTTGAAAGACATGTGGTAGATGTATCACTTGTAGGCAAGCCACCTCGAAAGTGTAGCCCCATGGCATATACACCCTGTTGCCAATACCTAGTACTCTTTAGATTGATGTTTCGATGGATTTTGTATTAAAGGGAGAGATTCAATTTTTGTTGTTGTAGATAGATTTTCAAAGATGGCACATTTTATTCCATGCCACAAAACAGACGATGCTTCTAATGTCCCTAACTTGTTTTTTAGGGAGATTGTGAGGTTGCATGGTATGCCCAAGACAATTGTCTCTGATAGGGATGCTAAGTTTTTAAGTTACTTCTGGAAAACAATATGGGCTAAATTAAGGACTAAGTTGTTATTTTCAATTACTTGTCACCCTCAAACTAATTCACAACTTCATCTACTCTGCTGCGGGCTATCATTAAAAAGAACATCAAAACGTGGGAAGACTATTTGCCATATGTTGAGTTTACTAAGTTTTCTCTAATTGAAATTGTTTATGGCCTTAATCCTTTGACCCTATTAGATTTAACTCCATTACCTATTTCTGAGTATGTTAATTTAGGCAGACAGTAAGAAAAAGGCTGAAATTGTTAAACAGATACATGAGATGGCCAAGTTCAACATCGAGCGGAGAATTGAGCAATATGTTAAACAACCTAACAAAGGGCGACATAAGTTAGTGTTTGAACCCGGGGATTGGGTGTGGTTACACATGCGCAAGGAATGATTTCCAAAATGAAGGAAATCTAAGTTATTACCTTGAGGGGATGGTCCTTTCCAAGTCTTGGAATGGATTAATGACAATGCATACAAGCTAGATTATTGCCCAGTGAGTGCAACGTAAGTGCTACTTTTAATGTTATTGATTTGGGTCATTTTGATGCAGGGGATGATTTGGGGACAAATCCTCTTCAAGAGGAGGGGAATGATGAGATTGAGAACAACACTATCACAAGCGTGTGGTATGAGACATATTCAAATCTTATTCAAGTTCCTGTCGGACCCACAAGAGCTCAGACAAAGAAATTCAAAGAAGCGCTTAATGGGTTGATTCAAGCAACTTAGGCTCAATCAAATTTGTGGAAGCCTGTTGAAGGAATCACACATGATATTCAGACCATGATTTAAGCTCTTGAAGTTTCCAAATAATCACTTCATGAGATCGGCAAGTGGCTTGCACATTATAGCAAGAAGATGTATTATTTTCCTTTCCAAATACTTTCTCGTTTCTTGAGGAGGCTAGTAAGGAAACAAATTAGTTATTTCTCTTGTTCTTTTCTATTTGCTTTAGATTAGGATTCTGATTTGATTTAGATTCTTTCCTATTTGCTTTGATTAAGATTTTGATTTGATTTTGGTTTGAGATTTATTTCCAAATATTCTTATAACCAACCGTATATAATATACTCACATCCAATAACAGAGGAGATCAGTTTTGATACAATTGGTGAGAGAGTTAATTCTCTTTCATTCTTAAACCAGCTCTTTGAACTTATCAAATTTCCATGGTGTTCAAACTTTTGACTTATTAATCAAATCATTCATAACTGATTGTGGTGTCTTCTCATAAAAAGGTTCGTGCTTTCGTTAGGCATTAGGTCACGGTTCCATTCAATTATAGGTTTAGATTCAATCTTAGAGACTAAATTGATTAGGGTCGCATCAGTTCTTGGCGTGGTTCGTATCAAAAGGTGTTGTACAAACCAATCACCATATATTTTAAACACCTATATAAAAATGTCACAAATTTTAGCTATCAAACTTATTACTACAAACATAAACTAAGGGCTTATCTGTTAAATGTCCGAACTCTAAAATTTTGTTAACTTAAGACATTTTTTTAAATTTTTCTTTTTTTAACTTTAATATGATTTTCAAATATTTACTTTTGAATAGAAAAAGAAAACTTTTATAAATTCTATCTAAATGCAAAAATGTTTAAATAGGAAGTAAATAACTTATTCTAAAAATATCTCTATTAAATATACTTATTTCCTAAATTGTAAGATCTATCACTTTATTCATTTTTACTTATAAAGATTGGATATATTCTTTAGGGGTAGGTCTTTTGGTTGAGATGAGGGTTCTGATGCTGCGAGTGAAGGAATTTGGTCTTTTTCCTAACCAGGGAATAGAGAAAGGAAAGTTTTTATCAAATAATGATGTTTTAAATTTTTTTATTTATAATAACCTATTAAAAAGTGAAAACAAACATGTCATTAGACATTTGTTCAAACCAATTTAGACTTCAACTAAACTTTTATCTATTCTGATTTCAGACAAATTAGAAGCCTACCTCACATATCCAACAAAAGTTTACCTTAGAAACTTCTAAGAATTGAGCTAGTTGGGCTCTATTTGGATCAAGTTTAATATTTAATGTAAAAACCATGTGCCACTTGTCTTTTAGTGGTGTTTGTGGTTAGAATTGAACTTCTTTTATATTTCATTTTTTAACTATTAATTGCATGCAAATCCTAATTTTCTTATTATTAATTTGTAGTATTTTATTAGCCAATCCTCATTAAATCAATTGCTCTTGTTGATTATTCCTATCATCCCCATCAAGTGAGATTGTGTCTTGCAAAGCACACAAAGCTTGCACCAAAATTTTGGGAATGCTTATTAGCTCAACAGTTTGGTTAAGATATTGGTAATTAGAAGTTTGGTTGGAATACACTTGGTGGACTTTATCATGAATAAAATGAACATTGATCTCAATGTGTTTTGTGTGCCAGTGGAAAACTAGATACTTTGTCACATGCAAGGCACTTTTGTTGTCAGAAAGTAGACATGGTGTCTTAGAATGACCAAGAACGTGTTACTTCTTCGAGCTCCAAGAAACACTATTTCCTCCTAGGTAAATGTAATACCCACTTGTGCTTTGCCTAATGTAAGAGCAACCCGCCTAATTTAAGCTAGAGAATCCATATAAGTTGAATGAACTATGAGCCAAGAATCAAATGCCATGGTCTGAGGTCCCTTTTAATTAGAGAAGAGTTTGCTTGACTAACTAAAATTTAGCTTTTGTTGGGGCCTAAAAATGTTGCAATACATTGTTTACATAATGAGATTTATCAGAATGTGTGAATGTGAGGTATTAAATGCTTCCGACTGAAGCTCTATATTTTGTTAGTGGAAAATGCTCATGATCGTCATTCCTTAGTACTATTTTAGTGGCCATTGGCTTATACAGGGGGCAGCAATTCAATGTGGTAGTTTGATTAAAAGATCTTGAGTATATTTGGCTTGTGATAGAAAAAGGCCATTATCAAAGGACTTTAATTCCAAGGAACTATTAGAGTAAGCTTAGGACTTTTATCATAAATTTTGTGCTAAGCATATGGATGATATAATGAATTACCACATCATTATTTCTTATTGGAATGACATCATCAACATATATTAAAATAAGAATTAGTATAGAATTTTTATTAAAAATAAATAATGTGTTGTAAGCCAAGATTGGACAAGGCCATAGATAGGCACTAAAATTATGCTCTTGGTGCTTGCTGAAGGCCATAGAATGACTTATGTAACTTGCACACAAATAATGGATGGCTGGTATGTTGGAAGCCTAGTGGTTGTGCTATATTTACCCTTTTCTTAATTCATTGTGTAAAAGACATTTCAGACATAAAGTTGTTGTAACATCCAATTTGAGCTAATGCTTATGGTTAACATAATTTTAATGGTTTTTGGTTTGTCGTTATGGCTGAAGGTTTCAGCAAAGGCAACTTGGGCAAATCCTTTTGCAACCAATCATGCATTATATCAATCGATGTCTCAATTTTCCTTTTATTTTATCTAGTAAACACACTTTGAACCTATAACATCGGTATTTGCAAGGTAAGGGATAAGGATCTAGATTTTATTGTGATATAAGGTAGTCAATTCTTTTTTCATAATATCTATCAAAATAGGACTTTAGAGGGCAGGTTTCATAGTTTTGGCTTAGTTTGGAGATGCAAAATTTGAATAGCTATATTGAAGTTGGTTTTAAGTTTGTTTTAGGTAATTATACAATGGATGTCTAATATAGAGGTGATCAACAAATAACCTATTTGATATGTTAGGGAGAAAGGTTTGTCTTTCTTTTATTGGTTCATATTGTTTAGAATGGTTATTCTAAATTTAATTTGGTAAGGAGATGGACTAACAATTTCCATAATTTCCACAGTTTTGATTCAATACAAAAGCTTGATTGGAAGGATTCGTATTGGATTTAAATACTTGTTGGGAGCTATCACTATCTAGCCATCATCACTATCTAAACATTTGGTGAAAATTTAACATGACTTGTTGGATTTGTAAAGTTTTCATTCTTGTGACTGGTAATTGATATCCACTCATCAACATCTAGAAAACTTATTGTTCTTTCATGTTCGTACAGAAATTAATTTGCCTATTTATCTAAGAAAGGAAAAAAATTTTCATCAAATACAACATGCTTAGAGATGTAGACTCATTTAAATTGGGGCTACAGCCTATGAAGAGATAAGGATAAGACATTTTGTCAAACATGGTCTTGTTATAGTCCGTTAAATAAGGAAAGCATTAACAATAAAAGAATTTAAGGATGCTATAGTTGGGTAATTTATGATACAATAAATATAAGGATTTTGTTTATCTAAATTGTATAAAGGCGTCCTATAAATAACATAAACAACAGTGAGAATAGCATCAACCTAAACTTACTAAGGCAATGGAGCATGGAACAACATTGTTAAAGTAGTTTTTATAATATGTCTATGCTTCCTTTCAGCAACACTGCTCTATTGGGGTGTATAGGGACATGAAATTTGCCTTTATGCTCTATTGGGGAGATTTTTATCGTTTAACGCAACTGATTTTCTACTTGCTTCTAAAATCTTAAAAAATAGCCAAAGAAGTCAAATTTATGTTTGAGTGGAAATACGTGAAAAATCATCAATAAATAGGAAATAAAAAATGAAAATTTTGTATTGAGTTAATAGAAGTGAGACACTAAAGATCATAATGATTTTTGTCAAAGGGAAATTCTGACTTTTCATTACATTAAATAAATGGACATTTATAGTTTTTGGCCAGGTTTGGTTGTTTTAACCAATTATGAAAGCTAATATCCATGATTTTTTAAAGCAGTAGAACCTTTGAATTGGCATGAGCCATTCTTTTATGCTACAAGATGTATTGATTAGAATTTCCTTTTATTGCCTTGACAGAGGCATTACAATCCTCTTCTACCTTTGGCCAGTGCTTGGTTGTTTTAATTTTTAAAACCATTAATTACATTTAGATACACATTTACGATCATCTATAAATTGACTAATCTATTTTGCCATTATATGAGGGGTGGCATTATTGACAAAGATTTTGTCAAGTCCTTTATAAGGGGTGGCATTATTTAAGATACCTAGATTGTTTGCATGTAAGTAGTTACTTCTGAGTCTGCATGAAACTATTGATCAGAGTTATCTTGTAGATTCATAGTGGCAACAACTTGAGCCTTATTTTCCTTAGGATAGTCATGTTTGTATTTACCTTAGCAAACAGTGGTAGTATGGTTACATGTAACCTCTTCTGTATTGTTGTCCTTTTGTGGCTACATGTCACTACGAGACCTCAGAAGTGTTGAATATTAACCACTAACATTTCCTTGGAAATCAATAATTAATTAAAAATATTAATATTACGTTATTTATTCTTTTTTTATTATATCAATTAATTTTGTGCTAAAATTATAGAATCAATGTGTAGCAAAATTAAAACAATTATTATAAAATATCGTAAGTTCATTAAATTAAAATAATAATCCACTATATGTAACAAAAGCTAAATGTAGTTCATTGATGGTTCAACTTCATACAAAATGTTCATCATCTTCAGATTCTCACACATCAACAACTAACGTTGTACATTTATACCTTTTAAATATTCCAGGCATTTGGCTCATCACTTTCAATTTGTTCCTTATCTTCATCCTCTACTCTAGTGTCCTGCATCATTATTTCAAAACCTATTTTATATAAGAAAGCCATGCTATACTATTAACTAAAGAAAAGAAAGGGACAATAACACTAAATAAAATTAGTCCAAACACTTGACATATTAAAAACCAAACAAAAATTTAAAGTAGATTTAGAGGCAAACAAGCACTAACTTATTTAGTCCAACTAAAGAAGAAATGTACAATCCAATCACCAAAGGCAAAAACATATGCTACAATATAAATAAGTTGATACACAAGCATGACAATCCTTTTGGTTACCCAAAAAAAACAACAGTCATGGCAACAAAAAATCCTACCTAATTTCTAATTCTCTATTTTTTCAGTCATCATTCTTTTAATAAACTATATGAAACTATCGTTCAAATTATTATCAAATTGACACAACCATAGTCCAACAATTCTCACAAAACTTATCCCTAAAAGAGAAGCAAAATAACTAAAATAGATTAATGGTAAAAGAAAATATTTTCATTTACCATTATGCATCAATCACAAGTTACATTTAAGAGACAAAAAGAAAACTAATCATACCATGTTAGATACTTACTGGAAGCTTGATTAAGATATAATAAAATTCGTTTTCTCTTCCATCATTTTCATTTGCTCTTTTACTTTTCTAAGCTCTTTTAATTCCTCTTCCATTTTTTCCACTTTTAATTCCAATTCTCTCCTTGGTATAACATAAATGCCCTTGCTGCTCCCGTCATCCAAGGAAAAATAGACATCCCTTGGTTTCATACCTACACCTCATATAAAAATTTAATTTTTCTTTTATTTTTTTAGATTAATAGAAAAAAAGTACACAAAAATCTCTAAACCAATTAGATTCTATAAAAAATATTACAATATTCTAGATTAAGAATCTAATTTATAAAAGTAAATTATTCAAGTTCAAAGGTTAAAAGTAAAGAAAAAAACCAATTCATTATCATTATATTATTACCTCCACCACAACCAAAACTCGACATTTCTTAAGCGGTCCCACTGCTTTACGATAAATGGCCAAACTAGACTCTTTAGCACCATCACTGTTGCCATTTGCTTTCAACTATTCCATGCTCTCTTGCACATGTACAGATAATAATGAACTTGTGATTAAACAAAATTAAAAAGGACAAAAAATAAAATCACACAGGAATAAAGGTATCTACATATCTACATGTAGTTCCTTCGCTTTCTCAATTTCCCAATCACCATTTCTTTTAACGTGAAACTTTTTAAAGCATTCAACTAGATCAGGCTCAACTCCAGTTTCATCTAATTGAAATGAAGTAAATAAATAAAGCTAAATTGGACAGTTCTTTTTTTCTGCTATTTTAATTGTTGATTGCTTTTTAAAAGCTTTACCATATCCTTCATGTATTTAGCCTTAGAAACAGAACCAGTTGTATGAGTAGATAGATTGCCCTTATTTATCTCACTTTTCTTCTACACATCGTCATTTAATAAACAAATAGACTATTAGAACATACTTTGATTTTAATTAAAAATGAAAAAAAGAAAGAAGTTAAACTTTAAAATTTCTACATATTGCCTTCAAGTTCTCATCCATCCATTTATCAACCATTTGTCTCCATACACAATCTGGGTTATGAGCATAGCACTCTCTAAGAGATTTATACTTCTTAAAAATACTCTTTCTCAATTCTGACATCCAATCAGGATAGTGAGATTTTACACACTAACGGACAGCTTCTTTAAACTTTTCTTCGGTACATGTATAAGTAAATCTCGCGTTCTTCAAACAAACAAATTATCAAATGTTTCAGCTGGGTCCTAAGATACATTCATGGAAAATAACAGAAATTTCTCGAACAACCTCAGTAGTTATGACCCTAAAGTCATAAACCAACGAAATTATTCATTAATTATACATAAAAATAGATAAATTTAATCAAAATATATGCAAATTTGTTCTTTCACACATAACATGTCGTCATATATTTCTACTTCTATGTTTTTTCCTCTAGGTACACCTTCAGCTTTGCCTCGACCGTTCTTTTTTTCTATCTGAAAATAATTAAAAAATTCTACTTCTTTTAGTCATAGTCAATTCACATACATTTCATCTTATAAAAATAAGATTAGCTAAATTGATTTAAATAAGTAGTACCTCCATCCATTTTTAAGTCTCCACGGTAGAAACACAAGCTTCACCATTTTGATGCTGTGTAGGAAGCAACATATCTAATGCAATATTAAAAGGTTGAGAAGTGATTGTACTGTCATTATTATTATTATTATTATTATTATTGAACATCTGCTGAGATAAGGTATTAGAATCAATCACTTTTCCATTATTTTTCTTCCCCATAATGGCCAATTATCTACAATTTCAATATACAGGCCATTAGTAAATGTTTATAGGCAACAACAATAAAATTAAACAATAAGATTAATATAAAAATGTCAATAAAAGTAAAACATAGAATAATATAACAGCAAAATGTTAAAAAATATCAAATAACTAGTGTTTTCTGAACAAAAATTTTTTTACTTACTTATATATGCTGAACAAAAAGTCATTCAACAACCATTCTATCAACCTTATTTTGTCTCCAATCTATATCCCTAGTATCTTGGTTCAAAATGAAAGGCACATTAATACGGTGTCAATTGCAGTACCCCATGTTGGATCTTTTATCCCTCTCACATAGTAAACTTGTAATGCTTGGAATGCTAACACAAATGGCTCTTGACTGTTTTGCTTTCTTGACATGTTAAGAATAACTCTACCATTACGGTCTCTCTTATAACCAATCTTTTCTCGAACTGTATCAAACCAATCACAGTTAAGCAATACTACTTTATTCCCTTCAGTATATAAGAAAGTTCAACAATTTCCTTCAATACTCCATAATAAGGCACTATTTCAATAATTTCCTTCAATACTCCAAAATAAGGCACTATGACACTTTGATCATCAGTTCTCACCATAACTCCATAGTTTTGAGTTTTTCTAGTTTCATCATGCTGTTTGTGTGAAATCTAAATCCATTTGTATTATAGCAAAATGTCGGTCTTCTTTGAGGGCCTTAAGATAAAAGGAAAGCATATCCCTGCTAGCTTATTTAAGATCTATTACTATGTTAAAAATAATCCTTTCCTTGTCTTTGAAACAATTAATAAATTCTTGTCTATATACCTCTTCCGCATTTCTAATACATAAATTTAACAACATATTTTATGTTCCTTGTAAGCAAAATTTAAAATATATGATACTATAATACTATTAATATTAGTCAAAGACATAAACTTACTTAATAAACAAGAGACATCCTTCATAATTTTGAAGGACATAAAGTGATGTAGGATTGTGTAGAGAATGACTCAATTCCCTCACATGGAAACAAGGAAAATATGGGTAATGTATTTGTTGAGAGTCAACCACCATCATAATTTCTCTTGTATATTACATTTAGTTTCCACATTATGAAGGTAGTGCCAGCAAAAGTTAAACACTCATCAGCTAAGTAACCATCTGCAATGGATCCTTCAGGATGAGCCTTGTTGCGAACATATCTCTTAAGTTTATGTAAATACCTTCTATATAGAGATATAAGAATGTACACTTATTTTATAAATAAATTAACATAAAAAATAAATTATTATATTACCTTTCTATTTGGCACATGCACTTATATCATACTAGACCAGCAACCTTTGCTTCCCAAGCTAAGTGAATCGACAAATGTAACATTATATCAAAAAAGGCCGGAGAGAAAATCCTTTCTAACTTGCAAAACGTTATCTTTTTGGAGATTAGAACCCTTAGATTCTGGAATCTGTGATGGTGTTGGAACCTGTGTTGTTGTAAGAACTGTTGTTTGAGGTTGGGTTCTTGGTTTTGTGAACAAAGTATGAGTCATTCCGAATTGTTTGGAATGATCATAAGGTCTTCCATAGATGGAAGGAGTGTAAAAAGGGTTGTATGTGTTGAAAGCTGGGGATAAGCTTGGTAGAGTAGGAGAGGTTGTGAAAAAATTGGGTGGTTGTTTTTCTTTTTCTATCATGCCAGTTCTGCTTTCAGCTATCGGATCTTAGCTTCTTTTTTATCAAACTTAGGACCCCAATATCCTTTTTGAATTATAGCTCTGAGGTCTTTATCAAGTTGAATAACCCTCTGCTGCATGTCGATATGCATTTGATCAAGCCTTGCAGCAATATCATCCACCTTATGACCTGTCTGTAAGACTTGTTTTTCAACTTTTTGATGGAGATTTTTAATAGCAGCATTTTGAGCTCTGGCATTTTGAGTTTGCCAGTTTAAGACTAATTCAAAAGCTCTAGGCTCTTCAGTCTGTCCTGAAGGAGCAATTGGAGGTTCAACAAAAGGTCTAGGTCAGTTTGCTTCTCAAGAGGGGGAAACTGTTCTTGATATGATTTAGAGGATGAAAACATCATACAGGAGTGGATATGTTGGGAAGGTTGGACAGCTTTTGGTTTGCTATCCATTTCAAAGCTTTATTGTAGATAGGCAAAGAAGCTTGAGAGTCTGGGTCATCTAGAGGTAAAGTAGGTCGTTTAAAGTGGCAAGGTTCTTTTGGGTATATGACCTTTTTCCTTCTCATTCTTTTTGTTTCATAGTCATCATCATCACTCCAATAAGAACAATCTGGATCACACATTCGGGCTTCAAGAACATCCTAAAGGAAATGTCCATTAAGCTTATTTTGATATACTGGATACCCATAACTTGAAAAGGACTGAATGAGAATATTCTCTTCTTGACCAGTTTGGACTATTGTGATCATTGATGAGTATGAAAAAGATATTCGGGCTGGTTCCTCTGATAGTGGCTTATACGTCATTCGAACTGTACCATTTAGCCTTTTCTCAAACATTGTTTTAGAAGTTTGGATCGGTTGAGAATTCTGGTGGAACTTTTCATAGTACGCAGTACGTGGCATTATTACGCCAGAGCAATGAAGAACTTAATCTTCCTTTGAACCAGTAGTTCACATGCTCGGGTTTCCAGCCGATATACTAAGTACCTCAAACTCAAATTCTTTTTATTAATTCCTTAAGACAGGCAACTCTTGGCCAAAATGGGAAACTCCAAAAATTCAATGAGTTTTTTGGTACACAGAATCCTTCATGGAAGGCAAGTGCAGAGCATACTTCCTCAAGGTTTTATGAACAAATTTCTTAATCCCTAGCCCCTTTTAGTTTAATTCATCATCGGTGTAACTAAGAGAAAGAGGAATGTTTAGTTAGACATGGAGAATTTTGGAAATTTCTTCTTCTATTATCTCCTCTTTTAGTTTCTTTACAAAGACTTCTCCTTATATAGGCGAGGAGAAGAGGATGTGGAGACAGGTCCCCACTCACACATGACATAAAGATAAATAATTATGAGTCCACTTTATTAGTAGTGGCCAACATAATCAGTACAAACCGACAAACAACTTTTGAAAAGCAAACAGGGAAAGCAAACAGTGATCATACAGGAATGATCACTATTACAAGAAGACAAAAGACTTTAACTACAGGAGCTTTCCAGCTGGCGGATAAGCCTCACAGGGAGATTGTGTCCGTAGAGGAGGAATCAGTGGCATTGGGGGATCTGGTCCCACAAGGACGAAACAGCCAAGTGCAAAGGTGAGCTTGGTCGGCATAGTGAGCAGGACAGGTGATGCCTTTTCCGGGCCAATCAGCGAAGTTGTGGTGATGTTGAATGACAGGAGGAGTAAGTAGAGTAAGAGGCTGGATGTCATCAGGCCAAGGGGCAGTAGTAGGAGGGTTGCTGCTTTGACCAGGTTGTGGTTGGTTCTGACTATCAAGAGGAAGAAATTCTTCCCATGGATCTTGAGAGTCTTGAAAAAGGAAGTCCGTATAGTCAGGACGTTCTTCCTTGATGATGATACCATGGGTTTTGGGTTTGGCAATCAAGGATGGAGTGGGAATCATAAAGATGTCATGTTGTGGGCAAATGGAGGTGTGTTTAATGTCAGGAGAGGGAGGTGTGACATGGTTAATCTAGAAGAGGTAATTTTTGAGGTTTGTTTTGGTGGCATAATCTTGTTATAACAAAGCAGGATGAGGGATAGTGATCCACTCATACATTTGATCTTGTGTCCAAAAAGACAAATGACCAGGGTGCTGGAAGTAAGGACGATGGATGATGAAGATAGAGGTAAAGAGCTGGGCCTCTTGGTAAGGAATTTTACCAAGATTATGGGTGGTTTTGAGAGTTTGAAGTTTATGGCGCCAAACAGGGAGTGGTGCAAACCATTCAAAGAGAGTCCAGATTAGAGAAGTAGCTTGGTCTGGATCGTTTAAATGATCAAGGGTAAAGCAAAATGCAGGGGAAAACTAGTCGAGTGGCATATAAGAGTGAAAGACTCTAAATATACCATAACTCGTTTTCAGAGAGAGGGCGAGATAGATCTATGGAAAGACCTGTAAGAAACATGTATTCCGGATGATAATCCTGGAATGTAGGAGAATCGTGGTACTTTCGACATGCAAGTATATAATACCTCATGAGAAAGGACTTAGCATATTCTTGAAGGTGAAAAGGAGTGCTAAAAGCACGGTTTCCGGGAGTGAATTTTTTGGCAAGGGCAGTCTTAGGAAGTGAAGAAGCCATGAAGATGACGAGAAAATTGTACTGGAGTTGGGCTAGTGGTTTAGGAGGAGGTGTTCTAGACAGATAGTCTGGAATCACATTCTGTTCTCCTTTTATATGGGAAACTGTAAAATCATATCGGGAAAACCAATCTTTGAGTCTGAGTAATGTCTTTTCCAGAACTGAACGGTTTTTGAAATTCAGCATATTGGGAATCCGATGAGGTGGAACTCGAACTTTTTGATCCCATTTTTGATTGCTAGTATCTCTTTGTAGATAGTATGATAATGCTTTTGAGCATGAGAGAATTGTCCACTAGCATGCGCAACATAATGTTCTTTGTCATCTAGCTTCTCAATCAAAATGGCACCCCAGGCCTCGTTAGAGGTGTCAATATTTTTAGGTAGGCGATAAGTCTGAGTGGAGGGGGACTGTGTACGAATCTTTTTAGGTAGGCGACACATGTAATGTGTTGGTCAGTCCATGGTGGAGGAGTCTTTTTCAAAAGGGAGGATAAAGGAGAGGTGTAGTTGTTGACACGTGGAATGAAATCACGGATATAGTTAACTATTCCAAGAAATTGTTGCAACTGTTTTCTTGAAAGTTACTATCAGGGAAATATTGTAATTCTTTGGCAATGTGTGGACTGGGCTTGGTATTGGTGTCGGTAGCAATGGTACTTTTAGTGGCAGAGAGCATAATTCCATAATTTTGAACAATTTGAAAAAATTGATCTAGTAAATCATGGTGCTGAGTATGGGTTTCAGAGAAGAGTAACAAATCATCAATGTAGACCAGGGTGTGATGGAGAATGGGCTGAAAGATAGAAGTCATGGCCTTTTGGAACAGTGATGGAGCAGTTTTGAGCCCAAAGGGCAAAACAGTCTATTGGTAATGAGCATTAGGAATGCAAAAGGCTGTTTTGGGCCTATCATCTGGATGAATGCCAAGTTGCCAAAAGCCGGATTTTAAATCAAACTTAGAAAAGATTTTGGCATTTTTGAGCTGGGTGAATAAGGCTTGTCTCCTAGGCAAAGGAAATTTAATGTCTTGTAAAAAGAGGTTCAAAGGTTGGTAGTCAATGACGAGCCTTTTCTTGCATGGACTTTTTCAGAAAGTTTTTCAACATAAAAGGCTTGGCAAGCCCATTGGGAAGAAGTGGGTTCAATTAGACCTTGGGCCAAAAGCTGTTGGCACTCATATTGGGCAAGAGTGAGATCTTCTGGTGTCATACCAGGATGAGTAGCTTTGGTGGGATTATGGTCCTCATTAAGCTTGGAAGGGAGCTTAATAAAGAACTGGCGGTTTTGTCAAAGAGGATGAGGGTGTTGGAACTTACTGTGATCATTAGGACACAGGGTAAGAAATTTGTCATTTAGGGCAATGTAGGAGGATGGAGTGTGGGCTAAAGAATAGAGCTTTAAGGCGCTGGTGTATGTTTTAAACATATGTTTGAACCTAAGCCCTACGGCAGGAATCAGAAATGTTTGGCTTAATTAAGAGGTCTTTATCTGGCAAGTCGGAGCCAATCAGTTTAGTCCAAATGATGTAATTGGGAAAAACTTGAATACCAATGGGGTGTTTGGTAAGGAACTTTGTGGAAAAAACTTGACCATTGGCTGCCTTGAAATATTCTTGGTGTTGTTTCCAGCACTCAGCTGGTAAAATGGCAGGATTGATCATGGAGCGCTGTGCGCTTGTATCAAGAAATCCAATTACCGAAATGGGCTAATGATATTTGGATGGAAGGACTTGGACCTTTATGGAAGGAATAGGAATGGTGAGGTCATGAACAGGTTGGACCTTTTGGATGGTTTGGGGTTGTGGTTGCATTGTGGCGATAGTAAAAATGGAATCTTCAGGGTCAGTTAAGGAGTCTTCATAAGAAGAATGTTCAAGAACAAAACTGTAGATTCATTAGGAGTGTCTTGTTCAGAGAACAAGAATTCAGTCTGATCTTCAGGAAGGAGGTTTGTCTGTGTTTGAGTCTGGAGGTGCTGCAGGAGTCTAATTGCTCTAACAGGTTTGTTAGGGCAGTTTTTGGCAAAATGGCAACGTTTGTGGCAGATGAAACATTGGGAATTCTTTTCATGGGTGGAGTCTCTGGAAGAGGTTTTTCTACGGAAATACCGTAAAGGTTTAAACCTACGCTTGGATCTTTTGTGGAAAGAGGAGTTAGGATTAGAGGAGTATTTCTGAAAATGGTGTTTTTTCTTGGAAGGACAATGACACTGGGTTTTATCCTTACATTTGATTTTCATATGGGGTTTTTTACAAGCAGACTAGAAGGGTTCTTTGTGTTTAAGAAGTTCTTTGAAAAACTTCTTCTGTTCACAAAGTTTATCAAGGCATCCCATAGTAAGTTGGAAAATTTTCCCAAGGGAAAGATTGTTTATGACTAGATTATGGGCTTTGAGCTGTCTCTGTAACTCAGGCTGGAGTTCTTCAGGCAAAGAGGCCATGAAGACATGTCGCATAGTGGGATCATTGAAACCATTGAGCTTGTAGTACAGAATGGACATGCGTTTATAATGGAAGTGAAGATCCTTTGGGTTTAAAGAACAACACTACATATTGAGAAAGTCTTTTCGGGCAACTTCATAAGTAACAGCAGGTTCACCAATAAACTGCTCATGGATAAAAGCCAAAGCAGTAGAGATATCAGGGAGTTGAATGAACTACAGTTGTCTGTAAGTGCCAAGACTATCAAACCAATCACGAAGAGAGCCCGTAAAACGGGTGGAAAACTTTTTAAGGACAGATTGGGTAGTTGCTCCTGGGCGAAGCATGTGGAGGTCAATCTAGATAGAGAGTTCCTGGAGTCTTTCTCGCCAACAATGTGGTGGCAAGTCATCAAAGGTAAACCATGGACCATTGGATGGTTTGGATTCAGAGGTTCTTGGTGGAGGGTGAGAATGACTAGTAGCCTCATTTTCATTATCAGAAACTTCTTCAGTGACAACAGGTTCACTGGATTGAGGATCAGTGGGATCAGCCATGAGAAGTTTAGATAGATCAGCATATTCAGCTTCAGAATCATCAGGATGAGATGAAGGGGATTCAGAATCAGAAGAAACAGGAGAGGTGTCAGGGGAAGAGTCCTTAGTGGAGGAATGGGAAAAAGTATCGGAAAAGGGTTTGGTTTGAATGGTTGAAATTTCAAAAGGAGGATTGATAGGAGTTTTTCCTATGGAAGTTGACGGTTAGGTTGGTAGAACCGAAGGAGAGGGTCTGGTAATGGGGACAACGAGGAGTGGTTGAGACAGTAGGTTTAGGAGGCCTTTTAGGCTTGGGAAGAGTGGTGTCTTTGAATAGTGTATGGGTCATCCCGAATAATTTGGTGGGATCATATGGCTTTGATGGAGCCATAAAGGAGGCAAAAGGGTGATAGGTTTGGGATAGGGTTGGAATAGGTTGATTGTGGCTGAATAGGGAGGGCTGTTGTTTGTTAGCCTCAATTATGGCTAGTTCAGCTTTAAGAGCTTGGATTTCAGCTTCCTTTTGGTTGAATTCTGGACCCCAGCATCTTTTGGCGATCATATCTTGTAGATCAATATTAAGCAGCATAAACTTCATAAGCTCATCTCTTGTGATTTGTTTGGGGATTTGGATAATAGTAGGGATAGACTCTTCATTTGCTAGAATCATCAAAGCATCAGAAGAGGTTTGAGGACAAGGTAAGTCAAGGGCATGATTTGGTAATTGATAGGCTAATTGGTGATGAAAAGTGGCTATTTTTGAGGTAACCACCTGTTTTACACCCTGGATCTGAATTTGGATTTTTAAGGCTGTGGGTAAATTTGGGTAGAAAGTGAGAAGAACACTCCCCGCATGGAGAGTTGTCAGAACTATGCCATAACGACATGCTGATATTCTTTAAATCTGGTATCCAATAAGGTAAGCCTGGCAATGACGGGCAAACCTTTTCTTCCGTGGAGAGATAGAATGACTCTTACTCCCCCAAGATGGAGATGAGTATAGCCTTCTCTTTTCCAAGAGGAAACTAACTCTGGCGGTATTTCCAAAGTGACATACTGTTCAGCTTGAGTAGCTTGTAAAGAGCATTGATCCAATCTAGAAGACTAGATATATTCTTTAAGTATAGGTCTTTTTGTGGAAATCAGGGTCTTTATCTTCGGGTAAAAGAGGTGGATCTTTTGTATAGCTGATAAGGATTAACTAAAGGAAATGTAGACTCATTGACTTGGGAAGACTCTGGAACATATGAATATTCTACAAGGTTTTATATTTTGGAGGTTAAGTGTTTAGAACAAGATTTTGGAAAAGAAAGTACCGATGAAAGAGAGACTGGATTAGTACTTGAAGATGAAGAGAAAGCCACAGAAAGAGGAGATTTTCTCAAACCATTTATTACAAGAATAACCACATAAATTACCACCCTTATGAGTTACTGGACTGGCTCATAACAAAACTAGATGAGTTGTGTGCCCAAAGCTGACAATATCTACATGTTTGTTGGGCCGAAGATGTTACAATTATTATAAGAATCAGGTTGCAACCCATTATGTGGATCGATAGAAATGTAAATGATATAATCTCGTACTGTTTCCAATATTGTTCCATATTTACCCTCACGAGAATGTGAGGTCTTGTAGAGGGGAAGTATGTAATATCCCACATCTCTAAGGAGTGAGTTTCTAAACTAGTTTATGAGTCATGAGCTCTCTTAACTAAATAGAGGCATTTTAGGTTGCAAAGCCTAATAACAAAACTTTGACAAACTGTGTGCCCAAAGTGCGCAATATCTACTTGGTTTTAGGGTTCAAGTAGGATTGAAATTTCGTTGAGGTCTTGCACTTTTTTAAGACTGTAGCTAATTTTTATGAGTAAAAAAGGGAGCTGATTATAGGTAAGTTAGAAAATTATTTTTATTGATTGATTTGTATTACAAATTTTAATGTTTCATATTTTCACTGTACTTGGCGAGTTTGATTCAAGTCATTGATTTACTTATATATGTGTGTATGATTTTATTAGTATTTTGTAAGAAATGGCTACTGAATTTCTTTGTATGTATATGCTTGATAACGAATATGCCACTTAGAATTGATGCTAGTAGAACTTTACCACATGAGAGTGATGGAGTGACTCGTGGGGTAACTAGCCCTCAGACTAGGGTGGTATTGGTACTTTCCAACATATTAATGCTTGGGATGAGGTTGAGAAAAGTAATCTAGCTAGGCGTAGTGAATAAAGAAAACCCAACCCTTTGTGAGATGGGTCAGATGCTAACCTATCAATGCAAATGCTAACGGCATTTTATGGACTCAAACTAGACTTTTGGAAGTGCTTGCTCTAGGTGGAGGTTGAGTGTTGTTCTAGGCAATCAATCGATAATGACTTTGGAGTAGTTGAAAAAATTATGACAACTAGTTTTTGAGTATTGACCATAGATCTCTTAGCAAAGATAGGTATGGTCAAAGCAGATACAAAAAACTACTAGGTGCAGCTGCTTCTATTGATGAGCAAAAGGAGGTGTTGCCACTTTTCTCTTTCAAGGCAAAGCTAATCACTGATGGAAGGCCAAGGCCCATTTACTAAGAAGATCAATCACATGGAAGTTGTTCGTTGATGCTCTTTATGAGAATTATTTTCCTCAAAGTGTTGCCAACTAGATAGAGAGGCAATTCATATGATTTAAGGGAACAAGACTATGGCTAAGTATGAGGATGGATTTAATTCCTTATTTCGTTTTGCTCCTATGTTAGTTGACATAGAGAAAAAGAGATGTAAACCTTGTTCTGATGGATTGTGCCCATCTAACAGGGATCCTTTAAAGGATCTGAGGTTGACAGATTATGTAGACTTGGTGGATAGGGCTATTAATGCCTGAATGGTCACAGAAGAGATGGGACCAACAGAACCAATACAATTGATAGGAGTATCCTAGAGCAAAGGCCTAAACTTTCACTTTAGAGAAACATTCCTCCTTATGCTCAATATGGAACGTCACATTAAGAAGAATGTTATGTGGATAATGGTGCTTGCTTTAGTAGTGGGCAAGCTAGTCACATGGTCAAAGATTGTACTAAGAGGCATAATTATGTTACTAGTGCCCAAGCTAAAGATACTCAAAGGAAAAGGACAAGAGCTCAAGGCTGAGATTTTACAATGACAGATCAGGATGCGAAGACATCAAATGATGTCATGGCATGTATATTCTCTCTATTTTCTAAAGATGCTAAAGTGCTGTTTGATTCTAATGCAACCCATTCTTTCGTATCAATTGCAATTGCTTATCTTGCAAAATGAAATACTAAGCCACTTAGGTATTATTTGTTTGTTGCAACTCCTATGGGTGAAGAAGGCAGTGATCATGACAACACTATATTCATGATCATTATTACAAACGGACAAAATACTTTTAATAAAGTGCTTTCTAGCTGGTGGATAGGCTTTACAGAGAGATGGTATCCTCTGAGGAAGATTCAGTTGCATTGGGTGATTTGGTCCCACAAGGTCAGAAGGGCCAGGTGTAGGCTTGAGCTTGGTTAGGATGATGGGCAGGGCATGTTTTTCCTTTTCCGAGCCAGTCAGCCATAAAACTGTCATTTTCAATAAAATGCTGGACTACTGGTGGAGGAGTGAGCAAAGTAATGGGCCTGATGTGTTGAGGCCAAGGTGCTGTAGTAGGAGGGTTGCTGCTTTGACCAGGCTGCGGTTGATTCTGACTGTCAAGAGGAAGGAATTCTTCCCATGGATCTTGAGAGTCTTGAAATAGAAAGTTCGTATAATCAGGACGTTCTTCCTTAATGATAATACCACGAGATTTTGGTTTAGAGACCAGGGATGGTGTAGAGATCATAAAAATATCATGTTGGATACCAATAGAGGTATGTGTAATGTCAGTAGATGGGGGTGTGACATGGTTAATCTAAAAAAGATAATTTTTCAAATTTGTCTTGGTGGCATAGTCTTCTTTGTAATAGAAGCGGGATGAGGATTGTGATCCACTCATACATTTGGTCTTGAGTCTAGAAAGATAAATGTCCGAGTCTTTGGAAGTATGGACGGTGGACTATGAAGACGGAGGTAAACAGCTGAGCTTCTTGGTAAGGGATTCCACCAAGATTATGGGTGGTTTTGAGCTGTTAAAGTTTATGGCACCAAACAGGTAAGGGCGCAAACCATTCAAAAAGGGTCCAGGTAAGAGAGGTGGCTTGGTCTGGATTGTTTAAAAGGTCAAGAGTGTCAAATAGAGGAAAACCACGATGCGGTGGCATACGGAGTGAGAGACACCACATATACCATAACTCATTTTCTGAAAGTGGTCTGGACAGATCTAAAGTAAGACCTGTAAGAAACATATATTCTGGATGATAATCCTGGAATGTAGGTGAATCAGGGTATTCAGAGCATGCAAGTATATAATACCGCATGAGAAAAGATTTAGCATATTCCTGAAGATGGAAAGGAGTGCTGAAAGCACGGTTTCCAGGGGTAAACTTTTTTGTGAGGGCTGTCTTAGGGAGTGAAGAAGCCATGGAGATTACTGGAAAATGGGACTGTATCTGCTTTGAGATTTTGGGAGAAGTTTTCTTGAGAGGTAATCTGGAATGACATTGTGGTCCCCTTTTATATGTGAAACTTTAAAGTCATATCGGGAAAACCAATCTTTTAGGCGAAGTAACGTCTTTTCCGGAACTGAATGATTTTTGAAATTCAGCATATTTGGAAAAGCTGAATTATCCATTTTGACAAGGAATTGGAATTCGATGAGGTGGAATTCAAACTTTTTGATGCCATGTTTGACCGCTAAGATTTCTTTGTAGACAGTGTGGTAATGCTTTTGAGCTGGAGAGAACTGTCCACTAGTATGCGCGACATAATGTTCTTTGTCATCAATCTTTTTAATCAAAATGGCTCCCCACATCTCGTCAGAGGCATCAATCTGTAGGATGCGTTGTCCATAGTAGTCATGGCCTTTTGGAACAGTGATGGAGCTGTTTTAATCCCAAATGGCAAAACAGTCCATTGATAATGGGCATTAGGAATACAAAAGGTGGTTTTGGATCTGTCATCAGGATGGACCCCAAGTTGCCAAAAGCCTGATTTTAAATCAAACTTAGAAAAAATCTTCGCATTTTTGAGTTGGGTAAACAAGGCTTGTCTTTTGGGTAAAGAAAATTTAATATCTTGTAAAAAGATATTCAAAGGTTGGTAATCAATGACGAGCCTTTTCTTTCCTCGGACCTTCTCAGAATGTTTTTCAACATAAAAGGCTTGGCAAGCCCATTGAGAAGAAGTGGGTTCAATGAGATCTTGGGCCAACAGTTGCTGGCATTCAAATTGTGCTAAGGTGAGGTCTTCTGACGTCATGCCAGGGTGAGTAGCTTTGGTAGGGTTATGGTCTTCATTAAGCTTGAAGGGTAGCTTAATAAAGAACTGGCTGTTTTTCCACAAAGGATGGGGATGTTGAAATTTACTATGATCATCAGGACACATTTTGAGAAATTTAGCATTGATCTCAGCATAAGAAGATGGTGTTTGGGCCAAAGAGTAAAGTTTCAAGGCACTAGTATATGTTTTGAACATATTTTTGAACCGAATGCCGATTGCAGAAATGTGCAATAGTTTGGCTTGGTGTAGGACATCAAAACCTATCAAGAGGTCTTTATTGGGCAGATTGGAACCAATGACTTTGGTCCAAATGATATAGTTGGGAAAAAGCTGGATACCAATGGGTTTTTTAGTAATGAGCTTTGTGGAGAATAGTTCACCATTTGCAGCCTTAAAGTATTCTTGGTGTTGTTGCCAACACTCAAAATGGTAAAATGGCTAGATTCATCATGGATCTTTGGGCTCCGATGTCAATAAACCCAATAACAGAAATGGGCCTATGATATTTGGATGGAAGGACTTGGACTTTGATCGAGGGAATAGGGATTGTAAGATCATGAACAGGTTGGGCTTTGTTTATGGATTGGGTCTGAATGGTAGCAAGAGTGAGAATGGGTTCTTCAGAATCAGTCAAGGATTCTTCATCAGAAGAATTTTCAAGGGCAAAGATCGACTCATCCTGGACTTTCTTGTTCGTAAAACAAGAATTCAATCGATCATCAAGAGTGAAGTCTCAGTATTATTCTCAAGATGTTGTATTAATCTAACTCGCTCAGCTGGTTTGTTAGGGCGATTATTTGCAAAATGACCTCTCTTATGACAGATAAAACATCTGGATTTCTTTTCTCTGAGAGAGTCGTGAGAAGAGGTTTTCTTACGGAAAAACCGTAGAGGTTTGAATTGTTTCTTAGATCTTTTTCTGGAATGGTGATTAGGGGGGAGGAGTATTTCTGAAAATGTTGTTTTTTCTTGGAAGGACAGTGACACTGGGTTTTATCTTTACACTTGATTTTCAGATAGGGTTTTTTACAGGCAGATCTGAATGGTTCTTTGTCTCGGAGAAGTTCTTCGAAAAACTTCTTTTGTTCACAAAGTTTATCTAGACATCCCATAGCAAGTTGGAAAATCTTACCAAGGGAAAGATTGTCTATAACCAGGTTATGAGCTGTGATCTGTCGCTGTAACTCAGGTTGTAATTCCTCAGGCAAAGATGTCATGAACACATGTCTCAGGGTTGAGTCATTGTAACCATTCAACTTGTAGTACAAGATAGACATGCGCTTGTAATGGAAGTGGAGGTCTTTAGGTTGTAAAGAACAACACTTCATGTTGAGGAATTCTCGTCTAGCAACGTCATAGGTAATAGAGGGTTCCCTTATGAATTGCTCATGAATTAAAGCCAAAGCAGTAGAGACTTCAGGAAGTTGAATGAACTGAAGTTGTCTGTAAGTACCCAAGCTATCAAACCAATCTCTAAGTGATCCCATAAAACGGGTAGAGAATTCTTTTAGCACAGATTGGGTTGTTGCTCTAGAGCGGAGCATGTGGAGATCAATCCAAGCAGATAGTTCTTGGAGACGTCCACGCCATCTATAAGGTGGAAGATCATCAAAAGTGAACCAAGGACCATTGGATGGCTTTGATTCTGATGAAGACCTTTGAGGCCTAAGCTGGCTAGAGGTCTCTGGTTCATTGTCTCCAACTTCTTTAGGTTCGACTGACTACGAGTTCACTTGGTCGTGGGTCAGCAGATCAGCCATTAATAACCTAGAAATATTAGATATTCAACTTCTCGAGTCACCTGGTTGGAGTATCACAAGTTTCATCATCAATAAGTCTCATCAAAATCAAAGAACTAGAAGAGTTTGGGTCATCAGTACGTGGGTTGTGGAACATTGGTGGCGATGGTAATTTCCATCTGGGCGGGAGTTTTGCCGATGAGGTAGATGGAGTATCCCGAAGGATCTTGGAGGTTTTGGTGAGGAGGTAGCTTTTGACGATTTGGGGTTTTGCACATCTTTAAAAAGTGTGTGGTCATGCCAAATAATTTTGTAGGATCATACGGTCGGGATGGAGCCATAAAGGTGCCAAAAGGATGGTAGGTTTGAGATAAAGTTGGGATAGGTTAGCGTTTACTAAAAAGTGATGGTTGTTGCTTTTCCGAGTCAATTCGTGCCATTGGGATAGGTTAGCGTTTACTAAAAGTGATGGTTGTTGCTTTTAGTCAATTCGTGCCAACTCGACTTTTAGTTTATCGATCTCGAGACTCCTTTTGATTGAATTACGGACCCCAATATCGTTCTTTGGATCATTTCTCACAAATCAAGATCTAATTGAACAACTCGATCTTGAATGTCACGTCTGACTTTTGAAGTTAATAGCTGATGTGATCAACTTGTTTTTCAACATGAAAGTTCGAGAGGAGATGTTATCAACCTTTTGGTTCGAGAGGTTAAAGATTGATTCTAGACTACGGCATTTTGTGTTTGCCATTTTAGAACCGCTTTTAAAAGACTTGGGTTCCTCCATATGGCCAGTAGGGGTAATAGGGGACTGGACAAATGGCTTAGAAATAACATGTCTAGAGACATCTGGTTGTTTGTCTAAAGGAGGAAAATCTGTAAGAGAGAACATCATACAAGATGAGAGCAATGGATAAGGTGGAGCAGTGTTGGAGTTGCTTTGGGGAGCAAGATAAAAGTTCGGGTTCACGGGTTTGAATCCACTTTGTAAACCCTTCCGATAAACGGTAGGGTAAACAACCGACGGAGGATTTGGATCATCAGATGGTGGATCTTTTTTATGATATTGGCAATCGGGGAAAATAATATTTTTCTTTTTCTTTTTCTTAGGAAGTTCAAGGACTTCAATATCTTCCCAACAAGAACATCTTGGGTCACACAGACCCGAGGCTGGAACATCCCACATGAAATGACGATTTATTTTGGTGGATAAACAGGATAACCATTGGAATCAAAGGACAAAATGGGTAAATCCTCTTGATTAATGCGGGCCAGTGGATCATAGCAAAATGGGTATAGGACAATTTGTGTGGGGCCTCACGATGGTGGAGGTGTTGATTGAAGGTAGGTGTAGGAGAGGTGATAATGATATTTGGTAAGGTGGAGCGGAGGAAATCGTAGGAACCGGAAGTGGTGGTGACTTAAAAGTCATCTTAACGATCTTATCCGGCATTTTCAAAAGAACTTTAAGTCGAGATTGGCTCTCAGTATTTTGATGGAACTTTTTTCATAATTAGACAAACACTCGAGGGCATGAGCTATAGAAGCTCGTGTCCGGGAATTTATGTCGGGATTTGAATGATAGTGGGAATATCTTGATTGACAAGAATCATCAAGGCATCGAGGTTTCTTGAGAAGTGGGTAAGTCAAAGCATGATTTTGCAATTGGTACACCAATTGATGGTGTAAAGTAGCCATTTTTGAAGTAGTATCCTGATCAGCTCACACACACAGGGGCTGGATCCGACTTTCCAGAGCGATAAGGAGGTTTTGGATCATCAAGAAAGGTTAAAGTTTGGGTAAAAGGTTAAAAAGAACACTACCAAAGATGTAGGGTAGTGAGAATAGTGCTTATGATGGCATGTTCATAGTGTTGGGAATCAAGCAAAGCAAGTCAAATTGACACGGGTAAACCTTTTTGACCATGAAGAGTAACAAGACGGAGTTCTCAGGAGATGAAGGTAGTATAGGCCTCATGTTTCCAGGAAGTAATCAACTCAGGGAAATTTCGAGGGTAACATATTGTTCGGATGTGGTGGATTGAAGAGCACATCGATCAAATCGAGAAGATTGGATATACTCTTTGCAAAGATCTTTTTAGTGCGACAAAGGGTTTGAATACTTCAAGTAAGAGAGTGGGTTTTCTTGTACAATTGGTAAGGATTGACAAGAGGCATGTAGGATTTGTCAATCGAATTGATTTAGGAACATAGAACTCAACAAGACTTTCGTCTTTTTGGTGGTTCGTTTAGAACAAGAGAAGGAGGAAGATGCAAGGAAGAGGTTAGAGAAAGCGATCTTGGAATTTGAAGAAGAAGCCATGTGTGATGAAGATCTTAGTCTTTAGGAAATAATGAATTAACTTGCAAAATGAAGGAGTTTTAAAAATACCCATAAAACAATAGTTTTATGAGCTAACAATTTGTATATCCGAGAAGGAAGATCGATACAAGAATTACAAGCGGAAGCTTTGTTTTACTCCAAAACACCCTTTGTTGAAAGCATGTATAATGCTTTCCTCATCGATTCTTACCAGAAACTGATTCCCACCACTAGAAAAACAAACAAATCCACGAGACAAAGTTGTCACCAAACCTTTTGTTCAATCTCGATTACTTCTTCCCGGCGATTGAAGATCCAAAACAATTTGAATCAATCCTCAACGGCAAAATTACAAAATGCGAGCCCAAAATTAAGCCCTACAAACTTTGGATAGAAAGATTGAAAATGTAGCATCTCAAGTTCACCCAGTGGCACCAAAGTTGACAAGATTTCAGCTCGGCTAGAATGCAGTGTATCTTAACCTCCATGAATAGATCTCACGGTTAGATACGAGAGCTATGTGTCATGATCGAATAAGTATCGGACTAGAGCTTAATAAAAAGCGGAGGTTAGACAACTAAAAGTAGAGTTAGCCGGATTGAAGCGGACAAACAACAACCCATCTTTATTTACCAAATCTATCTTTATTGATGTCTACTCAACTTTCACCACCTATCAATCGTTTTACAGTCCTTCCATATACAACAAAACCAATAGATTATGCCAAATTCTTTGGCTTATCTCCATACACTCCATAGAACTCCTCCATTTAACCAAACCTAAACCAACTAGTCAAAGGCCTCCTGTTTCTAACTCTTGATCGACATCTGACCAACACCCGGCCTCCCTGACTCCGGAATCACAGTTTCTCCAAAATCCACTCGAAACCTATCGAAAAGGATAAAGCACCTCTACATCAATACTCTTACCGGATCATGTCTAATCTTAAGCTTTCCTGCTCGTCATAGTTACGATCAAGCAGTGAGACTCAAAACATGAATCCTTTCATGAGCTCCTGGGATTAAGATCTAATCTTGTAGAAATACTAGACTTAATGATGGTTCAGCCTTCCACAATCAAATGATCTTTCTCCTTCTCTCTCTCCTCTTTCTCCCTACCAAAACCACCTAAATCAAAGCGGGAATCGAGAAGATAATCATTGGCTAGCTCAACTCGAGCTTGAGCACTTTTACCATCCAATGGTGTGGTTCACATTGTGACATTCCTAAAGTCGAATGGTTTGCCCAAATTCCAAAGTTCTGGCTTGGATTGATGTCGGTCTCGACCAAGGGCTACCTCCAATCCGTTTTGAAAGGGGAATTCAGTTCATGATTTCACTGGATCTCTTGGGATTAGTTTGAAAGCCTTGGTCAATATAGACAACCCGGCTATATTAGGCTGCTGAAATTTCACAGATCCTTGGCCTAATCTGGGCAATATCTCAAAGAGCCTACAATTGCTTAGAATATGCTGCTGAAGGGAGTTTCGTCAAATGAAATGTTGTTCCTTAAAAACTAAAGATCTTGATTATCATTATAAGAGGATGAGCGGCATTATATTACAAGCTTAAAGGTTTTAGATCCTTCATTAAAACACGTTTTTATAGCTTCTCTCCCAAAAGGAATTACAGCTAAAGATTGAGAGACAGATGCATACTCATCAACTGAATATTGACAATCTCTCTCTGGCAAAATCTATCAATTGGCGAGTAAATTGTTTATATAGTTTTAATTTTGAGAAGATCGGGATAGCAATTGTGTACAAAGCAGGTGATGTTCAACGTTATTACTAAAGTTTTATGAATTTCGAGCTCGAGGAAGGCAAAAGGACCTATTATGAGGATATGCCTTTTATGCGGGTGATGAAATTTGATGGCTTGATTATACAGTACAGAGGTTAACATTGATAAGTTAGATTTCACTATAATAGCTTATAAATCTAATTGTTTTATTCTATCGGCCCATGAAAGCAAGTGCTTATATGAAAGATTAGCTAGATAATTGTAAATCATTTATTTATTCGAGGTAGTGAAAGGGTAATTATTGAAATGGAGCTAGGTATATGCCCATTATCTAATAATCTTCATAATGTAAGTTAGATGTGGGTGATGAGGAATTTGTAGCATATGATCCAAATCTCAAAGGAAGGCCAAACATGAAACCTTACTATAGGTAACATATTTCAAATGCACCCAACCATGTGATGTGTCCATCCTTTCAAATAAAAGAAACTATTACGGACCTAAGCTGTTCTAGAGGGCAATAACACCCAGAAAAAATTTCTCTAGAGCTCATAAGATGGTAAGAAGGGGAGATTAGTTCGACAAGTCATTAGTCTAAAATCACACCCAAAAGTCATAAATGATTGGGGGAAATATACATATGCAAAATAATTCCCAATGAAACTCATCTCTAAGAGAAAGGGATTTGGGCCTCCAAAAAATGAATTGTTCATACTTAAGGAGAGAAACTCATCTTCTCCATCTTTCTTTTTTCTTTAATCTTGCTCAAAGAATAATTTGGGTATCAGTACCTTTTTTAGGTATTAACTTCACGAGATTCAAGGCCATGATCTTGACAAGTTCTCCATAAACCAAAGGTAAAAATCAACACCTTCACTTATCAAATAAAAAAAATGATCTAAGGAGTTACATTGTGCTGATGTACAAGAAGAGTTCTAATCATATATGACAGTGATTGGAGAGAAAGTGCCACTGACATTAGGGAGACATTGTGGACTCATTTTTAGGAAAAGTTCAAGATTGAGTCTGCCATAAGGCCAAACTCAAGAGTTCATGGATGAGAGTTACATTCAGGGACTGTAGATATAAGTTGGCAAATGAGTATATTCATACTAATGCAAACAAGCATTAACCTAAAAAGGCCTTTTTATTGAGTATTAGGGCATTGGAAAGGAAGACTAGCAACCGTTGATAAAGGTTTTGTCACGAAGACTTTCAAGTATGTTTAAATTCTATTAGTTTAATAATATTATTGAGTACTTCTAACCATTTTAATCAATATCCACTTTGTGTACAAAAATAATATTTCAAAGGTTAAAAGCAAAGAATGTGTACGATTGTCATTTGGGTAGCATAGAGTTGTTGGGCTATCGCATAGAAGAGAAAGTTACAATAACCACAATAATACAAACTTTGAATATTTTTAATATAAATAATCAGGGCGTTGAATCAATTTTCATTTTATTGAATGGTTGCAGAGTTGAGCTCAAAGTTTTTAGTGAATCTTAGTTATTGGCTTATAAAAAAAGGCTAGAAGTTACACCTCTGAAGTGCAATAGGAGGCTGACAGAATAGTAAGCTTTCCATATGTATTAGTTCTTTATTTATTTTGCTTCATTGATTAGATGGACTAGAGAGGGTTGATGGTGGATATTGGAATGAGGATTTTTGGCATTTTGTTGAAGAGAGTCATAACGTATAAGGGTAGCTGTCATGTTTCTTCATATTTTTTATTTAAGCTAACTCATTTGTGAATCATCATGGATGGTGGATGGAATTATAATGCAACTTCGGTTAAATGTTGGTTGAGATTGAATTCCTTTATTGTTTAGGAGATACTGTATTTCCAAGAAAGGCTACAGGTATTTCCGGACAAATCCATTTTTAAGAGTCTTTTTTTTTAGGGCCATGTTAATCTTTTTAGCATCTACACTTCACATCAGTTCATGTTATTATTCCCAAAGTTGCTGAAATGATGCCAAGTTTGAGCTTTTAGGTTATATTATAAAGATATGAACTTGGCAATGGCAAAATATCTTGAAACTTTGTGTTAGTAAATCAATTCACTAGTCAGTATTTGATGACCATAATTGTTTTCAGTGCTTTTAAAAGGTCATATTATCAGGGCTTATTCATATTATAGTATCATGAACCTTGACTGATGTGTGTGTGTGTGTGTAATGTTTCTTATTCTAAATAGCATAGTTTTGCATTTCAAATTTGGGTATTTTAAATTGAACACTTGGTGGGCTTCAACAAAACAAAACTCTTCCCACTTCATTTTCCTCTTTTCCAAATCTTTCCCTCTCTTTTTTGCAAACCTAAGACTGAAATAAAACAAATCACCTCACCTTGTAACAAAACAAAAACTCTCAGTCTCAACAAAATAAAATCATTCATCCTCTCTAGACAAACATAACTCTAAACAAAAAGCAAAACTCTAGAATTGAAATAAGTCAATGATTGAAGATTAGGAAACCCAAAACAAAACTTCAAATCAATAGCCACAAGACCCTATCTGGCCATATCGATTTGACAAACAAGGAGCATTTTTCAAATTCCCTTAAACCCTAGCTTGTCTTATTGGCTAGCAAGACATAGAAAAATTTGTTCAAATTTCTTTAAACTTAATCAAGGCAATTGACTTTTGATTGACTACCTGGTCTTCAAATGGTATATCTTCTTGAACCTAATCAAATCCCCAATTTCAATTTTGATTTATTATTATTATTATTATTATTATTATTATTGTTATTTAAATTTAAGATTTTGGGATCTGATGACTGAATTCGAATTATTAGAAAGTTGAGAATGTTAAGAAAAGAAAAGAGAAAAAAGAGTATTGTGTTCAATATACTGAAATATGAGAGCTTCATGTTAATTCTATTTTTTAATTACTTGGATTTAATCCTTTTTTGGTGAAAAATACTAATTTCCTTGAAGATCAATTTTCTTGATTGAATTTTGCTTTTTATTTTTTAATTGTTCACTTGCTTTGGTGACTCATCCATTGTTCCTTTACTTGTTTAGTTTGGTTGGTTGCTCATCTATTATGCTTATTCTTGTTGGTTAAAGTTTGTTGAAACTTAATTTGGTACTTATGTTTTTCCCCCAAATGATGTATTTAGGATGTTTATTATATGAATTGTGTTGGGCGATTTGGTATATTTAATATATATTGAGTTTTCTTTTAGTTATTAAACAAACAGGAAAAATATAATTAAAATGAAAATATACTAATAACCAAAAGTAGCATAACATTACTAAATGCTGACACTAAATATTTAAGATGACATTAATAATTTTTATGCTATTGAGTCAGTGTCCTCTTAATACTGTGGTCACATAAATTACTAACATGTGAATAGTATCATTAAATGCTAACACACTCATGTCATTATTTTTGTAATACTATAGTGATATGAGTTGTTGACATGTAAATAGTATAATCAAATATTAATGCTATAGTATCATTATTTTAGAGGCACTATAGTAACAAGAATTACTGTAGTGCTAGTGTGTTCTGCCTTGAGCATTACTGACACAATTAAATAGTGTCAGTAAAAGTAATTAATGTTAGTAAAGCCCATTTTTCAAGTAGTGTATCAAAAATCTGTCAAGAGCTATGTTGCACAAATTTTATATTGAAATTTCAAGATACCAAGTGATCCTAACTATAAATGTATATCATGCCATTGGTAACTCAAATGGAATAATAATTATAGTTATGAAACTCTAATTAACTCAAGATTGAAATTATAATAAAATCAATGTTTATGAGATTTAATAAGTCTAATAGTCATTTAAAGGTTCATTAAATCTTATATGTGATTCAATTCAATATAGTCATACTACGTCAGTAGGTTCGTACATGGTTAAGAAAGACAATCTAATCATAAATAGATTGCTTAACTCTATTAATTAGCTACAAACTCAATTTATTTAATCATAAGATGATTTGTATTTATGTCTTCTGTGAATCCACACGATGATCACATGAGTACATTTGATATGATTAAACTAATTTTATTCAAAATACTTACGCAATTAAAATACATGAAAAATATCTCAACTATTTTATTAATAAAAATATATTTATTACAAACGAGTAAGTAAATATTCTTTAAGGAGCACATAATCCCAACATATGGCTTGACAAACTTGCAAAATGATGAATAATATATTATATTTTTAAGTAATATCTTAAGGGAATATAGTCTCACAATGGTTTGGGAATAAATTTAGGACTAAATAAATAAGCTTGATGGATTTAGACTAAATATAAATTAAACCTTGGACTAGAAATATAATCTTGAGACAAATTTATTTATGCTTGAACTAATTTTCCATACAAATTTGGCTCATGAAATTCTATAAAAACTAAAGCCAATTCATAGATAAACTCATATTTATGCTTGATTTATTTATGGATCTAATAACTAATATGTTCGGCATTAATTTGGTATCTTATATTAGACTTGAATAGAAGACAAGCCTGCTTGAGGTTTTCTGCTATCGGTTTGATCACGGGTGGTTCTTTCTTTGGTTAATCTAGAGATCTTCTTGGCATAGGTTATAAATTAACTTCAAAGTCTAGTTTCTTTTAGAGTTTTGTTGGAGGAGTTGGTTGGGAAATTTGATAGTAGTCTTCTTCCTAGTAGTCTTCATAAGATTTTAGAGCTAATATACCAATGGGAAACTAGGCTGTTAATCAATCTGCCAAACTAAACACTAGTGGGTAGGTT
>JASUUG010000851.1:0-55035 GCA_030449905.1 Luvunga scandens | reverse complement strand
TTAATGGCATTCCAATAACCTTTTACATTTAATTTATCAAAAATTAAACATCAAGTGATTTTTTTTTTTTTTTTTTGTTATAACTTTTTAACCAGGTGATCAGTCTCAAAACTCAACTTAGCTACTACAAGATAGTAGAGAGTTGGTTGAGAGAAAAATTAGGCAATGATGAAGGCAGGATGAGAATTTCAAGAGGTGTCTATTTGTTTAGCATTGGAAGCAATGATTACTATGCTAAAATTCTCTTGACCAAGGGCTTCACTATGCTAAACTCTTTCTCAGAGAGCAATCATGTTGGGATGGTGATTGGCAACCTAACAACAGTCATCAAAGTAAGTAATTTTGCTTTCGAATATATATTTTTAAAAAGACTAGATCTTTTGACAGTGTAATTGAGTCTGAAGTTCGATTAATGTTTAAACTTATGTGCGCTATTATTGATTTCCTCAGGAAATCTATAAGAGGGGTGGCAGGAAATTTGCATTCATGAATGTCCCTGACCTGGGTTGTCTTCCAGTAATGAGAATAATGAATGCAGAAAAAAATGGTAGCTGCTTAGGAAAAGCTACATTGCTAGCAAAATTGCATAATAAGGCTCTTTCTAAGCAACTCTTTGATTTACAAAAACAGTTAAAAGGATTCAAGTATTCACTCTTTGACTTGAATAGCAGTCTAAGAAAAAGAATCAATCATCCCTCCAAACATGGTATGTCATTACACTTTCATTTGTTTATTTTATGTTATTTTATTTATACTTTGTTTCTTAGGTTACAGAATGATTAAAATATAATCACTATTTAATATAAAGCCCTCTTTTTTCTTTTTCCCCTAAAAAATCTCAAGTATTTTGTTGCCAACCTTCTAAGTTTTCGTTCTTTAACTTGCAACTTATAATATATTATGTACATTACATGAAAATTGGAGCTGTCAATAGCACATTTATAAAATTTAAGGTGTAATATAAAATTTGAAGTTTTAGATTGAGAGTTGGAGATGTTGTACCAAAAAGTCATTCATTGTAAAAGTGCCCTTGGCTTTATTTGAATGGAAACTATGATAATGAAGGATTCAAGGAAGGAAAGGCGGCATGCTGCGGGACTGGACAATTTAGAGGAGTGCTTAGCTGTGGCGGGAAGAGGCCAGTGAAAGAATTTGAGCTATGTGAGAATCCAAATGAATATGTGTATTGGGACTCAATTCATCTCACTGAAATGGCTAACAAGCAATTGGCAAGGGAAATGTGGAATGGAGCAAGCAATTCTCATGTTATTGGGCCTTATAATCTCAAGAAATTATTCCAAATTCGTAATGTATAGAAACTATTTCACTTATATATATAGGAAATCGAGTTGAATTTTACTCTGTTGTATTACATGCTTCTATTCTTTGGAAGACAGAATCAAATTCAATAGAAGATGTTTGTTTGAACTGTTTTTATCCACCCTGATGAGTGTATTCACTAGCATTTTATTGCATGTTCGTATCGTCAGTAATTCATATTTGTGTGGACTCGATATATCCAATTGCTGTACACATGCAAGTTTTTCCATTTTTATAAGAGGATTGACCCGGCCGCCTTAGAAATTTACTTGCAGTCTATAATTTTCCTGACAGGAATGTATCAAGTCTCTATAACCTAACGCATACGGCATGAAAATCTCTGTTCTAAGTCAATCAGCCATCTGTTTGACTAAAGCTGGGATTTCATTGACTACTTTAGAAATTCTTTCTTCTTAAACAGCAGTGTGAATCGAGTAGACGAGAAGCAAGCATTAAGCGAAAAAATTAATACCCGAAATGTGACAACATTGAGGTTCCTTATGATCTCTTTCTTCGAAATTATATTCTCATGCCTTCTTTTTTCGGGCCACACCCACTCGTCGCTGCCGTTACTGGAAAAACACGTGGCATTATTCATCTTCGGTGACTCACTATTTGATGCAGGAAATAACAACTACATAAATACCACTACCAATTTTCAGGCAAATTTCTTGCCTTATGGCGAAACCTGTTTCAAATATCGTACTGGCAGATTTTCTAATGGACGAATAATTCCAGATTTTATAGGTATGCATTATATATATGTAAAATCAAATCATTGTGACTCATCAGTAATTATTCTTTTCAACTCCATTAATTCCTGCTGAGTTTGCAAAGTTACCATTGGTTCCAACATTTTTACCATCCACAAACCAAGAATTTACACATGGGGTGAACTTTGCATCAAGCGGAGCCGGTGCTCTGACTGAAACCCATCAAGGACTGGTATGTGGTCTTGTTGGTTAAGCAGTGTCCAAAAAAATAGTGGAATTTATTTATCATCTTTTCTTCATTTTCTCTTCTCTCCAATTTAATTGCCGGCGACAGACATTTAAACACAGCTAAGTAATTTCAACATAGTGGAGGAGCAACTGAAGAAGAAACTAGGTGATGCAGCAGCCAAAACATTGGTATCAAAAGCTGTTTATTTAATTAACGGTGGAGGCAACGATTACTTTGTCGCTTTAACCACCACAAACTGAAGCGTGCTTCAGTCATTATACTCCAAGAAACAATATGTGGATATGGTCATAGGCAACCTAACGACAATTATCATAGCAACCAAGCATATTTCTATATATATCAAGTCATGTTGAGGTGTGAATGTTTACACGAAATTTCATGTGAATGTGGAGTTTACAACACCGTAAACGTTATTTGCGGGGTTTTAAACCATGTTTTCAATGCTGTGAACTACTATAAAGGACTTTTAAAGAAAAGATATTGCATGATGATGTGAGAAATATTGTGGGAAAATTTACATATCTAGTCATTTTCATAAAATAATTATCAAAATTAATCATGTTACATAATTTCTTACCATATTAGCCATATATACATTGATGGAGGAAGTTATTTTAGGAATTTTAAGATTCTAAAATTTTATTATTTTAGTACTTCTATTTTAATTAGAGTCAATTAAGGTATGACATTTAGTTAATTTAGAAAAATATTTTTATTTTGAGTATAATTGTGATTTAGTTTCTCATTTTTAAGTTAACTTAGGGAAAATAAATTTTATTTCTATTATAATTGTAATTTAATTTTTTTTTTTAAGTTAACTTGGGGAAGTGGGTCTCCTCTATTATAAATATAAAGGTCATGCATTATTTTAAGAATTTTTCAAACTCAATTATTGTATAAACTTTTTATTCAGAAACTTGTTTTCTCTATTTTTATCTTCTTTAAAGTTCCGCTTCGTCATACATATTTAGGACTAAATGACTCTCAAAGCAATCAACATGGGCGGTAGCTCCATAGCCCATGACCAGCCAACGCTGACTATGGTACCATCGCCTGCAACTAATGCAAGTGATGGAACTAACACGATGGCAGCCCTCGCCCTGCTACCAACACGGGTTATAGCTGTCATCTCTCGCATGCAACCATCGCTTGAAACCAACCACCGCAACCAGCCAACACAGGCGATAGCTACCATTACCCATAAGCAATGCGGCGATGGAATGCAGGTGATGGCCCCCATCGTCCACAACAAAACAAGCTCTTTTAAAGGGTAATCTAGTCCAAATTGGGTATAAGTTGCTAGTATAGTAAGAAATTTTGTAACATGGTTAGTTTTGATAATGATTATATGAAAATGGCTCGATATGGCCAAACAATGATTTTATAAAGGATTTATAAAGCAAAGATGTCGTATAATGATGTGAGAAGCATTGTATTAAAAGTGCAAATGAATTACTGATAAAAGAATCTTTAAGAGTAGAGAAATCATATGGTTGGGAGAGAACGAACAAAGACAATAAATAATATGATAAAAAAATTAAAACTTCTGGCCATAACTATTATAACTATTGAACAGACTATTAGATTTTTTACTGTCAAAAATAAATTAATAAACAAGGCTAAAATTAACTTTAAACTACTAACTAAACTGCAGTTAAGTTAGTCAGTATTTTAAATGAAACAAATTTAGGTTTTAGAAGGACTTAAGTGATGTATTTTAAAAATTCTAATCTCTACGTTTCTTTCTACAAACAACAAGGACTCAAACAAAAAAAAACCCCTTTGTTGGGTGGGGTATTTAAAAATAATAATTCAAAAAGTTCACATTATTTTTTAAAAAATATAAATCAACAAGTTTTTTTAATAGTTAAATAATTAAATCCTTCATTTATTTATTTTTTTATTTGGGCATATGACTTTGACAATCTTTGACTTTTAATATAGTTTTATTTGAGAACATAAATTGATTAAATTGCCTTAAGAATCATGTGCTATTAATGTATCTAATAGTTTAGGTATTTAGAAGGTATTTTTTTTAATTTAATAATTTAAAGTGACTTAATTAATTAAGTAGAGGTGCGTGTTTTTATAGCTTAATGGGATATTTTAGATAATTTTGACTTAATAAAATAAACTAATTTTTTTTGACATTTTATTAAATAGAAAAATCTAAATAAGCTAACTAATTTTTAATACCAAAAATATCCCTACTTTATAAATTATCTTTTGTGCCTATTCTGAAACCGGCCCATAAACATTTACCCACCAATAATCTCATTTTATATTATGTACTATTATTGAGAAATTTTTATAAAATTTGAAACTTATGGTATTTTATATATTATAATTCCAAGATTATTATGTATTGAGAATGTGGTTTTGCTTATATATGTTAAAATATTATGGTATTTATGTTCTTTGGGATACATGTATTATTTATTCGACATTCAAATTTAATAATGATATAAATGTAATAGTACATGTTTTTAGTTTCTTTAAATTGAAAAAACAAACATTTTAAAACTTATTTATAGAGATTCACACAAAAAAAATATTATTTAGATTAAAATGTTAAGATATATTCAAAATTTAAACTAATTTAGGTCTATTTCAATTTCAAACAAAAAACAAACGCCACCTTCGTTTTTTATGGCTATAATTTGACATTTTAAATGAAATCCATATAATTTCCAATACTCATGTTTGTAATGATATAAATTTGAAAATCCGATATATTTCATCGATATCTTGTAAAGAATATATTTTATTAAGTTAATTGAAGATTAATAAGCAAACCAAAATAGTGTTTTTTTTTTTTATGATATTTGAATGAACTTGAAATTTTTTTTAAGATTAAATTGGTCTAAATACAAATATTAGAATAAAATATTTATTTTTCTTTTTTTAATATCTGAATATAAGTGACATTTTTTTATAAAAAAAATCTTAAATATGGTTATTTGACATTTATGTTCTTCCAAATCAAAACAAAAAAATAGGATTAAATTTTATAGTTTAGGAAATAAATATATTTTATAGAGATATTTGGAGAATATAATATTTATTTTTCATTCAAATAAAAGTCACAAAAATTTACTTTTTCTATTCAGATATAAATGCTTGAAAGTGAAATTCTATTTAGGCTACCCAAGAGGGGGGGTGAATTGGGTTTTAAAAACTAAGCCAATAAAAATGCACAATATTAAAACTAATGTCTTAATCAAAATCAAAAGTAATAAATTCAACAATGCTCAAATTAAAAAAGGATAAGGGAAGAGAAATCAAACACTTGATTTTTACGTGGTTCGGCCAATCGTGCATACGTCCACGCCTCCAAGCTCACCGGGCTTGAGGATTCTACTATGCAAGCCTCCAAGGCTTCAAATTACTTACACTTGACTTTCAAGGTGTCAATGGACCTTTACAATAAGAGATTAAACCCAATCTCTCAGCCCAAGTGTTTCCCAACACTTACAATCACTCAATGATAGAGATTTAATAACAAATAATCTCTCACACACTCCAAATGATTACAATTGAAATTTTAATGTGTGAGGGAATGAAATAAAACACAATTGAAGCTCAAAGAAGATTGTTTCTCAGTAGGAAGCTCAAATATAAAAAATGTTGGATCACTTGTTTGAATTTGATTGAGCCTTTTTATAGTTGGAGCTGAAAACTAGCCGTTATTGACTTTCTGATAATAATCGGATCGTCTTTTGTCTCTATCGGTTAGCCGTTTTGAATTTTCAACTAGTCGTTATCCTTTGACTTCAAATAAACGTTTTACCGTTTAACATTATCGGATCACCGTTTATTTCCAGTAACCTGCAAAACAGAACTCGGCTCTCCGTTTTTAATAAACGGTTGAAGACTAGAGAACTTCTCCTTACTGGAATTTATCGGTTAGCCGTTTTTAAATAAACGGTTCACCGTTAATTTCCAGAACATGTGACATATTTAGCTTACCGTTTTTGCTAAACTTGTTCAGCACTGTAAATTATCGGTTCACCGTTTTCCAATAAACGGTTCACCATTAATTTTCAGTTTCATCATTTTTGAACTTTAAACAAGTGTATTGCTTTAGAAAATTCTTTTTAATAGCCCCAACACTTTAATCATGAACATATAATTTTTGTTATCATCAAAATCATTATTATAAGATTAACAGAAAGTTAGACACAAGTTATAAAAATTGAACAAACAAATTACAAAAAAAAAAAGATGTTTAAACGAACAACTCCTAAGTAGTAATACTAAGACATCATTTAGAAATAAAGAAAATTTTATAAGATAATAAATTATTGAAGTTAAAATAATTTTTAGGCATTCGATACAACAAGAAAAATATCATTTAGGGCAAAACACTCAAATTTTGTGACTTATTAGTTTTTGCCACGAAAAAACTTTTGTCCCCATTTCATTGCCCTATAGCTGCAGCATTTGATATCTGGCCACGAAATAGAGATTTTTGGCTCATGCATATTAGCAACGGTAAATTTTCGTGGTAAAAAACCATTGCAAAAGTCATATACCTCATTGTTTAACACAAAATATTTGTCTCTGTCTTCGTGGGTAAGCCTTGGTTTGTGGCTAAAAATAAAATATTTAGCAGTGAAACTAGGGATGGCAAAAATATTTGGATTCGGCCTAGATCCACAAAGATTTGAAAGATCTAGCTTCGAAAAAATGCAGATTCGCACATTAAAAAATGTAGATCTAAATCTTTAAACTTAGAATCCGTGCGGATTAGAAGGAAAACCAGATATTTAGATATGCATTATTTTTTTAATTTATTAATTTATTAAATTAAAATTAAATGAAAAATATCTATAAGTTAAATGAAAAAGCTTAATATGATTAATTAAAAAATATAGAAGTTAAATTAAATTAAGAAATATATCAGGATCCGCATTATTTTATGTGGGTTTGTGATGTTTTTATAATTTTATTTCTGGATTTGTGATGATGTTAGACTTGAATTTATGTTATTCTTATATTTGATATATGTTGTGGTATTTTTATTTGTGACTTTATAGTATTGTATGTTATTCTAAGTATTAAATTGTTGACTGTTGAATTATGATTGGACTTTATTTGATATTATATTAGATAAATTATTGAATTTTAATTTATGATGATCTAAATATTTAGAATATCCATCCACAATTTGTGCAGATATTACCTTCATCCAAATCTGTATATTTTTTTGTGAAGCCGAATTCGGATCCGAATATAAAAATATCAATTTGGATCCGAATTTTGTGATCCCTACATGAAGCTCATTGCAACTGAATATGACAGCCTTATTTTGTCACCAATTACTATATGTGGCAGCGCTAATCATTGTGGCTAAATAACATTTTCGTGGTTGAATGTAAGACATTAGCCACGAAAAGTTTGTGGTGAATTTGCCAACCTTTGGCCACAAAGTGGTTTTGTCACCAATTACTCTTTTTGGCAACACTAATCATTGTGGTAAATAATGGGTTTGTAGTTAAATGTGTGATCATTGGCCACGATCTTTTTTGGCGAATTTGACAATAATTTGCTATGAAATTTATTTCTGACTAATTAGCTCTGTTGGGTTTATATTTGCCACAAAAATGCAATGTTTTAGCCATAAAAATTGTATATATTTACTATTTAATTATTAAGCTAATTTAATATTAATGTTTAACATAAAATTTTGATATTATTTTATTTTATTTGCCACATCTTTTATATATCAAATTCTTTTTGTAATTGAGAATCTATAAAGCTATAAAAATTAGAAATTAAACATTCTATTATACGTTTTAAAATCAAAACACAATATTTATTGCGCAGATACCAAAATAAATATAAGTCTAATAGACATAATAGACAAGATCGTCACCAGAAATTAGTTTTTCAATTGACTAACGAAAAGTAATATAAGCCTAGTACACAAATTAAGTTTCCAAGACAAACACACTAACTAGTGTTAAGTCCAATTCATGCAAGAGTGAACTAGAAAATCATGGTCCAGATTGCTGAACCGATGTCAACCTTGAAGCATTAGGATGACCAGATATATAAGAGCTCACGAGAGTCTCAAATTGTCTAAGCCTACTAGAAAAATCATCTATGGTAGTCTTAGCTGATCGAAGTTGACTCTTTGTTTGTTTAAACTCATTCATAGTTGCTTGAAGTCCTGTCTTTGTCTACTCTAACTCATTGAGCAATGCTTAATCATTTCCATTAGATGTCGAAACCTGTAAATGACATGATAGCTTATGCACTCCAAGTCCAGAAATGTATCTAGATTTCTTACCACACGCTACTTGAGATAGTTGTTCATCGCGAAGTAACAACTCACTATTGAAGTTGGATCATTTTCTCTTTTAAATAACAATAATATAGAAAAAAATAACAATTTAAATAATGTAAAGTTTGATTTTAAAAAAATAACGTGGACCAGAATGGTCTAGGATTTAACAATCCCACTCCCATCTCAATTACTCAAATCAAACAAGAATATGTATCAAAATTACTCTAAGTCCCATCCCATTTGTATATTTGGGATCAAAATTAAGACTAATCCCTGACCATTCAAAATCTCATCCCAATCTCAATTGTCCAAAATGTCCCACTCAATTAATATTTTAATTTCCATTAATAGCATATTCTATAAGATTTAATCTAAATTGTCATATATTAAAATAATTATGTTTCTATTAACAACTGGATTGACATTAAAAAGAACATTTCTAATACAATTGAAAAACTAAAGAATAATATATATGTATGACATCATATACAATTAATAATGTTAAAAAAAAAACAATGCTAAAAATATTGTCAACTTAAATAATTGGGAGGATTAGTGTCCCATAGGATCTCGAGATAAAGTTTGTCCTGAATTCTTACTGCTTTTAAAGTTTGTCCTAATAATATAGACTAATCCTATTTTAATCAGTATGGGATCATCTCGAATCCCAATTGAGGTTTGAGATTTTTTGCCATCCTAGTTGAGTTTTTAAGAAATAAAGATGAAAAATCTATAATGTTGCGCAATGAAGAAGTCTCTAAAGCCCTTTGGCAGCTGGAAAGCCAATTGAAAGGATTTGCATGTGCTAATCGTGATTTCTACAATTCTCTATTGAACAGAAACAACCACCCTGCAAATTATGGTATCTGATATAAATCTACTTGCTATCATTTTTTTTAACGGCCCCTTTTTTTTTCTTCAACTTAATTTAAAATGCACAAGATTTAGGCTCATCTTTTATATTTTGCATTATATTCATTTCTATTGAGCAGCACTTTTAGTTTACCTTAAAAGCCGTATCAGCTAAATCCTAAATGGAGCATTGTACATTCAAAATTTCGTTTCTTTTATGATGATTTGAATTTTTAATTGATTTATTCTAATTGTCGGTCTTAATAAGGAGGATATTGCATGTTGCGGAAGTGGTCCTTTTAAAGGATTACCGAGCTGTGGGGGCAAGAGGAGAATAAAAGAGTACAAATTATGTGACAATCCTGATGAGAATCTCTTCTTAAAAGGCTTACAAGCAAATTGCAGAACTATTTTGGAGTGGGACTCCTGATATCACAGGGCCATATAACCTGAAGACACTGAAATGGCTAACAAACAATTGGCAAAAGAACCATTGTGGAATGGAGCGAGCAATTCTCATGTCTTTGGGACTTATAATCTCAAGAAACTATTCCAATTCGTTAAGTGTAGAGAGTATTTCACTTGTAGAAATCAAGTTGAATTAACTCTCTTCTATTGCTTGGCTTCTATTTTATAGAAAATCGAATCAAATTCAATTGAAGCTCTTTGTTTGATTCTTCTCCTCTCCCCCCTTTCCCACTGTTTATCGAGTGAATTCACTTTCTGAAACTTCTAGATAATTTTATAGCTTAGTATGAATAGTTCTTTCGTGTTAGGGGCCTCAATATATCCAATTGCTATATACATGTGTTTTTGCGCCATATGGACAACAGGACCATTTTGTTATTTATGATCGAAAGAAGCTAAACCCGAAAAAGGCAAAAAAAAAAAAAAAGAAAGATCAGAAATGATATTTCGTTTGAGTGTCTTGTCCTGCTTATATGATGATTTGAATTAATTAAATCCTAGTTCCTAACCTAAATGAGATATATTAAATGGTATGACAGTCTTTTTATATGGAAATTGAATCGTAGCCCTGAAGGCAAACATATATATTATATATATGCCCAATTAAAATTCAAAGAGCAGCATGAAATGTTGAAAATGTAAAATCTTTATAAACTATCTAGAAAAAATTATTGTGAAATTAGAAGTTTATTTTTTTTAAAAAAAAAACTGCTATAATAATAAATTAATATAACAATCTAATACTTATAAGTATTAATTCACATACCCATATGGTACAACCAAGAATCTGCCGAACTTTACTCGAAAATAAATGTCAACTAAAGATGGGACCTCTATTCGCATATAGGGAGGTATATCAACATCCACTATTATTTTTGAAGAGATATATATCTACTCACATATGAGAAGAATTTATTATTTGGAGTCCCCTGCAAAAGACTTTGACTTGGTGCTCTCACCGGGCATTTTACAGTACTCTATACTTTTCCCGACAGCAATGCATCAAGTAGTCAAGTCTCCAACTTAAACACACGGGAATGCGGATTGTAACTTGTAAGGCCAAAATCTCGTACAATATCCCAAGTCAACCAGCCATTTTTGTCCACTCAAAAGTTTGACAGAAGCTGGGATTTAGTTTGACTCCAGAAAATTTTTCTTCTTCTTAAATAACAGCGAAAATCAAGTAGAGGAGAAAGCAAGCACTAACTGAAAAAAAAAAAAAAAAACCAGCAATATGACAAGATTAAGGTTCCTTATGTTCGGTTTCTTGGTTATTATCTACTCATGCCTTCTCGTTGCGGGCTCGTTGTCGTTGCCGGAAAAACACGTGGCATTGTTCATCTTTGGTGACTCACTATTTGATGCGGGAAATAATAACTACATAAATACAACTACCGATTATCAGGCAAATTTCTTGCCGTATGGTCAAAACTTCTTCAAATATCCTACAGGCAGATTTTCTAATGGACGAATAATTCCAGATTTTATAGGTACGTGTGAAACAAAATGCTACATTTATTATTTTAGTTTATTGTATCATGAATTTGAATAATAGCATCTGTGCCAACATATTTTGGAAATATTATTGCCACAAATTCATTATTGCCACAAATTCAAAAGCAATTGATGGTGACTAGTGGAGGTGAACTCATACCTAAGATTATTAAGTCACATGGTTTAATAAGGTGTGTGTATGTAAAATTATTTTTTAATCAGGTTATTGTGATAAATTCATGACTAAACTAAAAGACTAAATACACATGCACACACACTGATGCAGTATATTCTATAATGTAGAGTATATGCTAATCAGAACTTTTTTCTTTTACATTTTAATAGTTTGTTTTAATCTGTCAGGAAATATATGAGAAAGGAGGAAGGAAATTTGGGATTCTAAATTTGGGGCCTATGGGTTGTGTTCCAGCAATGAAAGAACTCGTGCCAGGTTTTTCAGGTTCCTGCCTAAAAGATGGTGTAGAGCTGCCTAAATTAAATAATAAAGCTCTCTCTAAAGCTCTCGTGCAACTGGAAAGCCAACTGAAAGGAATTGTTTATGCACATCACGATTCCCACAATTCTTTTTTGAACAGAATCAACAATCCTTCAAAATATGGTATGTCATGTGATCTTCTTGTCAGGACTCTATTAATTTGTGAGTTCGATTGTAACTATTATGCTACAGCTTAAGAAACACAAGGTTCGGGTAAAAAAATGCAACTTAGAATTTTTTTTTTAATTTACTTTTCCTTTTTTGGGTGAATTTACAAAATGAGGGAAGCTTACTAAAATTTAAAAAAAAAAAAAAAATTAAAAGGATGAATTGAGCCTTACTCCTATGTAAACACAAAAAATTAGAACAAGAAAATCTTATGAAGTTTAGAAATTTTATGAAATATGAAATTTATTTACATTACGTAATGATTCCATCTCGCAGTTATCGCGGCTTCATTTTATTTAAAATTTGTTATTGATTCATTTCTGACAATGTGATGGTAGGTTTTAAGGAGGCCACAGCATGTTGTGGCAGTGGTCCGTTTAGAGGATTATCGAGTTGTGGAGGGAAGAGAGGAATGAAAGAGTACGAAATTTGTGACGATCCTGACGAATATGTATTCTTTGACTCTCTACATCTATCTGAAAAAGCCAACAAACAAATTGCAGAATTAATTTGGAGCGGGACTCCAGATGTCACAAGGCCTTACAATCTGGAGGCACTATTTGAGCTTATGTATAGCTGAATACAGAATTTGAATTGTTGAATAGATAGATGGTGGTAAGGATTGTGACGTCAAAACTCATACGAACGAATAAGTAGTTTTGGACTACTTTTGGTTTCATGAATAAATTCATTTGCAACGTCTACTTTTGTACGAGCTTTTTTAATTTGTCAAATATGTTTTGAACCGAAAGCCACGGGTACATGTGCAACGTCTGAGGAGTAGAAAGCTTTAGCAGGAAGGGCAGAGCAAGCCAAGCAAGGTCTCTTTCTTCCTACTCTGACAAGTAGGATCAATAGGGGGTTTTCCGCCGGCAAGCAAGGCATTCCGGCATGTGCAATCTGAAGCAGATAGAGAAAATGGCAAAATGCCCACAGCTCGAGTTTTTTACTTGTCTTCCTCGAAGTCAAATTTTGTAAATGTCCAACAAAAGAATAAGATCACTAATACTCAATAGGGAAAATGTCCGTCCTCTCTCTTATTTTAAAGGGTGTTACAAGGAGTTTGGAGGGCTCTTTTAAAAGGGATGAAGTGGTTATCCACAACCGGACACCCACCCCAGAGCGCAGCGAAAATTACTGGTTTATGGATTCACCCCAATAATTTTTGACTTCCCAACAAAACACTTCACAGAACAGATTTCTATTCGCCCCATAAAATATCTTTATGTACCCGACTTATCAGTTTACACTCTTTGTAAGAAGATAGAATTCTGAGCCCGGTCTCAAACCAAGTCCGGCCGGGACAAGGTGGGGCTGAGCTTTTCAAGGCCTTGCTTCCCAGAAAAAGGGCATGGCCTGGCTCGGCCGAACGCACGGCGCAGATCATGCCCGCCCAGCCCATTTGCCAACTCTAGACGGAGTTCCTTGTGCTTTGCAGATTTATGTAATGCCATTTACTTTGGAAGCACAGGCCAATATTGACTTCAATGTGTTGTCCGAAATTGTGCCAACTTTAAAACATGAAAAGAAAAAAAATCGAATATCCTTTTCTTGTCCAGAACTTTCCGTCTAGTGACAGAGTCGCACTTGGTGGCGTGATGTGAGAAATTTTCTGGCATCAACAGCCCCTTGACATGATAACTTCAATCAGAATCATTCATCTAAAAGATAAAATCTTTTGATTGATATGCATTTGGCATTGATAAAACCTCCGCTGATCAAATAAGGTTTCTTTAATTATGGCACGAGCTCTTAATATTCTTTTGTAGATATACAAACACACATAATACTCAGTTGCTTCCATCGCTTTAATAAGCTGGCAGCCGTCAGTTGGATACAGCATACTTCTAGAAGCAGAAGAAACCGCCAGCAGCCAGCATGCTTCAAACTATTTGTTGGCAAGCACCACATCAATAATGCAGAACACAAATGGCCCACCTCCAGAGTATTTCTGGCGTATGCCCAGATTTTAATTTTCTAAAAAATTGTGCTACTCATTCACTCAATTCGACTAGAATATGAAAATCTAATCCTAGCATATCTAGGATATGATAAATCAAAAACATCAAGTGAAATATGTATTTTTCCAGAGCAAAATTGAAGTTGTTTATCTTTTTCTTTGTTACTTCTTCAAGGAACCTTCTCATCATCTCAATCAACTGCCAAAATGATCATATATTATCGATGCCCAAAAGACAAGTTGCTTTATTCATCTTTGGAGATTCACTCTTTGATGCTGGAAATAACAATCATATCAACACCACTACCGAATATCAGGCAAATTTCTGGCCGTATGGCGAATCCTCCTTCGATTATCCAACTGGGAGATTTTGTGATGGCCGTCTGATTCCTGATTTTATTGGTATATATGCGCGCATATGATATGATTATGGATATCTATAGTGTTAGTTAATCAGTTTATATGCTCTCTCAATAACTCTTCTCATTCTTCTTACAGCTGAGTATGCAAAGTTACCGTTTATTCCAACATTTTTACCATACCACAACCATGATCAATTTACTTACGGGGTAAACTTTGCATCTGGGGGAGCTGGTGCTTTAGTCGAAACTCATCAAGGATTTGTATGCCGCCTCTCTTCTTGCTCTTGCTAATTATATGTTTGGGGCTTGTTTCAATTGTTACGCTGACTGCTGGATTCGTGGTTGTTAGATGATACAATGTGCATTGTCATCTGTTATTTCACTTTTAACTGTGCATTGTTATGAATACACACTTGACAGAAGATTAAAAATTCAAAAAGAGAATGCACCAAAAAAAAAAAAAAAAATTGCCCTGGATCTGGAGTCGTTTGATAACTACTTATTTGATGAGCTAGTGTAATGGATCCAGAAAAACAACCCAAAGCATCTATGTTTGGTAAAATAATTTAACAACCGTGAACATTTGACACATAGCGTATTTGAAAAATAAAAAAAAAAACAAATGAAATAGGCCCTTGCTGTAGCGCCCCTGCTTGTAAGTTGTAACTCCTCTGTTTTTCTTAGAATCCTTGGAAAATACCCTCTTTTACTCGTATACAAATTAATAATTACAGTATAATTGCAGGTGATAGACCTTAAAACTCAACTGAGATATTTCAAGATTGTGGACGAGCAGCTGAAGCAGAAACTAGGAGATGAAGAAGCCGAAATACTGTTATCGGAAGCTGTTTACTTATTTAGCGTTGGAGGAAATGACTACTTTAACCTCTTAATCTCAAACTCAAGTGATCTTCGCTTCTCAAAGAAAGAATTTGTGGGGATGGCGATCGGCAACCTAACAAATACAATCAAGGTAATAGCATCTCATGTTATATCAGTCATTATAGCTATTTTTAATTATTTTTATTGATTTTTTTCCCTTCTTTGTCAGGAAATATATAAGAAAGGAGGTAGGAAATTTGCGTTTGCAAATTTGTGTCCTTTGGGTTGTTTACCTGCAATGAAGGTGCTTTTCCCCGGAAGCACTAGTCCCTGCGTGGAGGATGCTCAAGAGCTTGCACAATTACACAACAAAGCACTTTCTACACTCCTTCAGGAGCTCGAACGCGAATTAAAAGGATTCAAATATGCAGAGCATGATCTCTTCACTTCTTTATCCGAAAGATTCAACAATCCTTCAAAATATGGTATGCCCTTTAGGAGTAAAGGGTTTGAAGTTATTGCCCAGTTATTGCCTTAGTGCTTTTCACAATTACCCAAAACATTGATGTCGGTTCTTTTATAGTGATTAAATCCAAATTTTTAACGACAAAATACTATTTTTGAGTAATTTCAAACAAATGTAACCAATTGGGTAATTAGGTCAAATCATAATATCAGGAGCATTCGTCGATGATTTAGTATCGAAAAAGTACAAAACACTTTTCTATTGAGGGATTAACACAATTTTATAATTTTTTTGTGTGAAGGTTTTAAGGAAGTCACTGCTTGCTGTGGCAGTGGTCCATATAGAGGACTATTAAGTTGCGGGGGCAAGAGAGAAATAAAAGAATATGGATTATGTGACAATCCAAGCGAATATTTGTTCTTCGACTCGGATCATTCCTCCGAAAAGGCCTACAAGCAAATCGCAGAATTAATGTGGAATGGAACTCCAAATGTCACAGGGCCATACAATTTGAAGATGCTATTTGAGCATAGCACATCTGCATAGCTAGCACATATCCCTAATGGATATGGTTTGTGTGATTGCGAAGAAATTAAGCAGTGGATATGTTCGATCTCCTTCATTGATCAAATTTATATTAATAAACAAGCAGCTTGTTGGTTTTAATATTAATTCTTAGTCAAACAAGTTATCTTTTGTGAAGTTAATTTTCCGAGAAAAATTACATTTAATTACTTCTTCTTCGAGCAAAGAGCCCCCGTAAATGACAGTGAAAATTAAGGAGAGGAGCGGATCATTAATTGACGCTGCGTGGTTGTGACAGAATATACCAACACAACAACATTAGGGTCCCTCATCTGTTTTCTCGTTCTTTTCTCAAGCTTTCGCATTACGGGCCCTGTCACGGTCGTCGTCGCCGGGAAAACATGTAGCATTATTCTTCTTTTGTGATTCATTTTTTTGATGCTGGAAACAATAATTATATAAGTACCACTACCAACAGTCAGGCAAAGTTCTTGCCGTATGGTGAAACCTTATTCAAATATCCTACTGGGAGATTTTCTGATGGACGGATAGTTCCAGATTTTATAGGGAAGCATAAAATAATTTTTTTGAAAGAATTACTTTAAATTACTAATCAGAATTTTCTTTTTCATTTTTTGAGAAAATATTCCAGCTGAGTGTGCAAAGCTACCATTGATTCCGACATTTTTACCATCCACAAACTATGAATTTACATATGGGGTGAACTTATTAGCATCAGCGGAGTCGGTGCTCTGGCTGAAACTCATCGATGATTGGTATGCGATTTTGCAGATTAATTAGCTTCAAAATTTGGTAGAATTTATCTGTCTTTTCTTCGTAATTGATGTGCTTCCCCCTCTCTAAATTGTAGGTGATAGGCCTTAAAACACAACTAAGTCATCTCAAGATAGTGGGGGAGCAATTGACGCAGAAACAAGGTGGTGCAGCAGCCAAAACATTGGTTGCCAATGCTGTTTATTTATATAACATTGGAACCAAAGATTTCTTTGCCACTCTAACCAAAACATCGGACTACTCTAAGACACAATATGTGGATATGGTGATAGGCAACAACCTGACGACTACAATCAAAGTAAACTAAGAACATATGCAGGCAGTGTGTATATTCTCTAACATTTACCACTCAAAACCTTATTTTTAATAAGTTATTTAAAGTTAATCTATAATTTGTTTTAATCTATCAGGAAGTATACATGAAAGATGGAAGGAAAATTGGGTTTGTAAATTTGGGGCCCTTGGGTTGTTTTCCAGTCCTGAAAGCACTTGTGTCAGGTTTTTCAAGTTCCTGCGTGGAAGATGGCTTAGAGCTACCGAAATTACACCATAAAGCACTCTAAAATCCTCCAGGAGATGGAAAGCCAGTTGAGAGGCTTCACATATGCAAATCACGATTTATACAATTCTCTGATGAAAAGAATCAACAAGCCATCAAAATATGGTATGTCATATTATCTACATGCTTTACTATTCTTTCTTCATTAATTATAGTCCGTTTGTAAGTACTTAATTATAAATGTACTAAATAAACACTTTAGGGTGGTAGCTTCAGGTCATAAGTGCTCGACAACAGTACCAAACAAATATAGAGTTGCAATCTTATGACATAAAATTTGTTGCACTTAAATCCCAAAAATGGTAAAATACATCAAAACTCAAATGCATTTCTTTTATAATAATAATTTTAAATTGATTATTTCTGATCGTAGGTTTTAAGGAGACTATGGCATGATGTGGCAGTAGTCTATTTAGGCGATCACCAAGCGGAGGGGGAATAACAAAGTATGAATTATGCGACAATCCTGATGGCTACCTGTTCTTTGACAATGTTCATCCCTCTGACAATCTTAAGGCCTTACAATCTTAAGGCATTGATTGAGCTCAATTAAGAATTTTGGTGTATAGTCAAATTTATATGATGAATAAGTGGGCAAAATACTTTTTCAATTCATGGGATTTGAGCCTATTATCTTATTATTCCATATACTTCAATAAAATTATCCAAAATTAATGTTAATGTTACATATCCTTTTTTGTTAAAATTTACTTAATTATTTTTTTTTTAATCTTCGCCGATTGCATGGATTTATTTGAATATTTAAGTTAAATCAAATAAAAGTACTATTTAATCCATGAAAAGTTATATCCAGTTGGAAGTAACAATAAAAATATTTTAGGTGATTTTTGAAAAATATAAGGGATAATAGAATAATTAGACCAAATCCTAGGGACTAAAGGGAATTTACCCAAAATAAATTAGAATTAATGAGATGAGCTGAGGATTATCTAACGATGTTGAAATGAAATATTAGATTGAATTGTGCGTATCGGTGTTCTCGTTCATCGAATCTTACAATAGTAAGTAACCATAAAAGGGAAATAACTATAAGATAATGTGATTAATTCTTACAATAGTAAGTAACCATAAAACGAAAATGACTATAAGATAATGTAATTAATTAAGATGAGAAATGTTTGTTACAGTCGTCGACTGGTAACACTTAATTACTATGAGTTCAATCCATGCATACATATATATTGAATTTGAATTCGCATCGAGGATATTGTTAATTTTTTATTTTTTTATCTATAAAATTAACGAGTGACATTTTAAAATGACAACTGATATTAAGACTTAACAGGGACCGTTGATTAAATATTTACAAGATTGGAAAATTGAGAAATTTAAATTCATTGAAAGAGTAATGACATATTTATAATTTTGGAATACAAAATTAATATACTAAATGATGTAGCACGTCATTCATTCACAAGTACTTTGAAATCATTAATTGCCTTAATGATGACATAAGAAATCAAATATTACCAAATATATGAAAATAATTGATTGATGACACCAACATGTCATTTACCAAATAAATTTGCATACATTGTTAGGTTAAGATGTGCTCACCTTTTGCATAATCTTGTATCACTTATGCATTTATAATAATGCATGGTTAAGATTCAATTACATGTATATTCTTTCTAAAGATTAACACAAGCTTGACTCAGTATTGAATTCAAATTCATTTTATATCCCAACTTTCGAACATATCATTGCGCTGTTCATTAACAGTAGCCAACCAAAGAGAGACAATGAATGCTTACTCGATTTGTATGTAATAACAAATTGCTTGCTTGACAAGATCAAAATCTATACGACGACGATCGACAAGGTTGACAGTACCATTGATATAATATACAGAAGAAACTGGATAAATATCTCGATCTCCAATTTTTAAATTTGAATACATGAGAAATGCAGAGGGTAAATATGTAAAATCGAATATAATATATATATTCTTAGTCATAATGAACCAGCCATCTTGATTTTTCTTCCCAAAGATTAATTTAATCACGTATAGAAAATACTCTAATACATACATACATACATATATATATAGAAAATTATTAGAAATTCATTACATGACTTGTTCTTTGAGAGTTTGAGTCAAGAGGCCCCATATATAAATAACAGTAACTGAAAATCAGCTGCAGGAGAAGGAAATATTAAGTGAATAGATTCCCAACGCGACAAGTTTAGGGTTCCTTATTATCTGTTTCTTGCTTCTTTTCCCAAGCCTTTCGAGTGCTGGCCATGTCACGGGTCGTTGCCGGAAAAACAAGTAGCATTATTCATCTTTGGTTAATAGCCACATAAATGCCACTGCCTTTAGCAAATTATTTTCCAAACGGTGAAGCCTTCCTCAACTATATCCTACTGCGAGATTTTCAAATGGTCGATTAATTACAGATTTGATAGATATGCATAGTATAAAATTTTATTTTCTTGATCACTCAAATCAATCGTTGGACCTCAATTTCTTTTAATTTGTAACTCCATAATGCAGCCGAGAATGCAAAATTACCATCTATCCCAACATTATTACCATCATCATCAGCCCATGAATTTACATATGGGGTGAATTTTGCATCTGGTGGATCTGGGGCTCGAGTCAAAACTTGTCAAGGATCGGTATGTGGTCTAGCTTAATATTGAGCATGTATGATGGTATAACTCAATTTTCTCTTTATGGGTGTCATCTAATTGAGATGGTAAAATCTCTTATATTAACGAGAAGAACTCCAGGGTTTGAATTCCATTCATATGGATGAAGAGAAAATTAGGTTGTCATTAGCCTAAATAATAACAATAACAACAACAACAACAACAACAATAACAACCCAATTTCCCCTCTCACTCATGTGAGCTGGTTTGAACTTACTTGACTCTTGTACCACCATGAAAGGTTTCATCAGTTAAACGGACTACCATCCAAGTTCAAACCCCATACGTGGACCTGCACTAGCTTTTGAAGAATTAGTTAATTTTTTTGTATTAATTGTAGGTGATAGACCTTAAAACTCAACTAAATCATTTCAAGATCGTGGATGTTGAAAAGCTTGCATTGAACTTATAACTTTGTTTGGTGGCTAAGAAAATTGAATCGAATACTCTGGATTCTTTCAATTCTTTTCTTCTCTAAAATAAAATGATGATCACAGCAGTATTTATATTGATAACTACATGAAAACAGAATTGCAGCAATATTACAACTGTAACAGAAACAAAAGCATGCTTAACTAATTTGCTGAGCTGGCATATATTCTTAACTAACAAATGCTGACTAGACTTTTAGCTCACATGTGCTTCGTGTGCAACTCCTCTGTATTCAATATGTGCTTCCTTAACAGTCCCCCTCAAACTTAAAGGACATTAATGCACATTGAGTTTGGCTTTAAAGTAGTTGAAATGAATAAATGTAAGAGGCTTTGTTAAGATGTCTGCTACCTGTTCATTGCTTGGAATGAAATTGATTTCAAGCTCTTTTGCCAATACTTTGTCTCTTATAAAATGCATGTCCAGTTCAATATGTTTGGTTCTTGAATAATACACAGGGTTCTTTGCTAATTCAGTTGCACTCAAATTATCATACCAAATTGTGGGTATTGATGTGCATTTGATCTTGAGCTCACTGAATAATGATTGTATCCATGTGATTTTTGCACTTGCCTCTGCAAGTGCTCTATATTCACTTTCTGCACTTGATCTTGTAATCACTGACTGCTTCTTTGATGACCAAGATATCAAGTTGTTTCCTAGATAGATACAATATGCACCTATTGATTTCCTATCATCAACATCACAAGCCCAATCTGCATCAGTATACATTGTGATCTTCATTTCACCTCCAGCTGAGAATCTAAGACCAAAATCTTCAATTTCTTTTAGATATCTAAGAACCCTTTTGCATGCTAAGCCATGTTGAAGTGTTGGAGCTGATACATATTGGCTTAGTTTATGTACTACAAATGAAATTTCTGGTCTGGTCTGGTCAAAACCAAATACTGCAGTCCTCTAACAATGCTTCTGTAACTTGTCACATCTTCAATGTATTGACCTAGATGACCTTTAGCTTCTTTCTGAAGTTTGATTCCAGTAACCATTGGAGTATCACAACCTTTACATCGCAACATATTAGCTTTATTCAGCAAATCTTTAATATACTTCTTTTGGGACAGATAAATGTTATCCTTGGCATAAGACACTTCTATTCCAAGGAAGTATGACAATATTCCTAAATCTATCAATGCAAATACCCTACTGAATTCATAAATGAATCTCTCCAACTTCTCAGTATTATAACTAGTGATTAAAATATCATCAACATAGATTAAAATTTCCAGTTTCTAACTAGGCTATCCTTCAACTTATCATACCAAACTCTAGGAGCTTGTTTCAACCCATATAATGCATTCTTTAGTTTACAAACATAAGTTGGCTTCTGCTGATTAACAAATCCTTCAGGTTGGCACATGTAGACATTTTTACTAAGCTCTCCATTTAAAAAAGCATTGTTCACATCAATTTGTCTTATTATCCACTTGTTCATTATGGCCAAACTTAATACCACTCTCACAGTACATGATTTTATAACGGGACTAAAGGTCTGAGAGTAGTCAATACCTTCAGTTTGCTGGAATTCCTTTGCAACAAGTCTGGCTTTGAACTTAGCTATGCTTCCATCAGAGTTTTATTTGACTCTGAAAACCTATTTATTGCCAACAATTTTGTATTCAGCTGAAGATGGTACTAGTGATCAGGTCTCATTTTTAATTAAGGCTTCATACTGTTGTGCAAATTTTATTGAACTCGCAAGTGCACGAATCTATTGTAGAATAGCTCAATGGTGACGAGTGTCGATCCCACAAGGAGGTGGATTTTAATTGCTTGTAAAATTAATTTTCTTAGTGGGTGATTGGATTTATAATGACAATTATGTAGGCAATGTATTAATTTGAATTAAAGCTATTGGAATAAACTATTAAAATAAAATGCTTGGATCTCCGGATCTGTCTCAACATATACCATCGGCTTAATATTCATTATTAGTACCAATTAAATCATGAAGGGGGAATTTCCACTCATCATGAACCACACTTTAATAGATATGGTGTTAAGGGCTTCCCGTGCCAAATAGTAATAACCTTGCGCTTGGGAGGCGGTTATTCCAAATAGATATCCGCACAAGATTATTACTATCCTGCTCACGAAATGTCAAAACAACCACATAAATTAAAGGGGAAGGAAAAGTAAATTTACCAAATTAAGCCCATGGAGCATGTTGAGACTTCACCTTCAACCCAAGCTTGAAAGGAAATTAGCCACTCATATTTGAACTATGGGTAAAATGAAAATTTTATTAAAATACGTAGAAAATACAAGATGGAGATGGAATTACATAAAATGGAGCTCAAAAATGGATTCAGGGGTGTCAAATTAGGGGGGGAGCCCCCTTTTTATAGATACACTGAGTAAATCATGGCCATCGGATTAAATCAATTTGGACGCTCAGGATTACGCCACGTGGCAAGTTCTTATTGGATAGAACACATCATCAAGGCTGTTATTCTGTGTATATGCATGTACCGTACACACGTTTTTTCCCGTCCACTAACATTCTGCCACGTCACCGGTCAACATTTTTGGTCCAATAAGCTCGTGACACGTCATCAGTCAACGCCACATCATCGGTTAATGCCACATAAGCGGTCAACGCCACATCATTCGTCCAATCAAATGCCGCCACGTCATCGTATAGTGCCACGTCATCGTACATAAAGGCCGCGTCGGCATACGATGACAGGTGAACAAAGGCGTGAATCGTAGTCGTGACGATCATCGTATATATCAACCGTACCGTATGTGTGAATAGTACCGTATATGTGAATAGTATCATTTTTCTTTTTATGCTCCTTCTAAGGTTTTCGACTGTCCTGAGTTCAAAAGTGTTGTCCGTTTTTTCATCTGATCTTTCGTTTATTGTGAAATGGCCATAATATCCCCTAAAATACATAAAATACTTAATTAAAATAAAACATACATAATTAAATTATAAGGGACTTAAAGACATAAAAATAGGGATGTTAGTGAGACTTGAAGTGTAAAATGATGATTTTCTCCACTATAAATACACACTTTCTAGTACTCAACACATACTTATCTCTCATGGCTTGATACCAATTCTGATCATTAAGAGCTTCTTGAACTGTATTAGGTTCTGTATTGGTCAAGGTGGCAGTGTATAGCTTTGGTTTAAAGATACCATATTTTGATTTGGTAATCATTTTGTGACAGGGCTGTTGATTGAGGTTTCTACCCTGATTCTGTTCAATGATATGTGGAATTATTGGTGGTGGTTCAGATTGTGTTAGATTTAGTTCAGGATTTTGTATATACAAATGAGATGATGATGAGTTTCACAAGCTTCACATAATGAATGCATGGATGATAAAATGGATTTCTGAGAGACTTTAAACTGATTACAAGTTTTGAGTAAATGCATCAATATCATTGGATTTAGATGACCAAATTTTCTGTGTAACAAAGTTATTTCATCAGAATTTTGGTTACAATTATTTGAAGTAGATTGATAACATGCTTTAGTAAATGACTTACAGTCTTGAAAACTAGAGAACATGTTTGAAAATGAAAGCATAGAAACTGGTTTATTAAACTGGAGAAAAGAGATGCAAGAAACATGTGAGGATGATAGTGAAACAGATTTCAACAGCAGCTTATAAAGACCTTTCTCAGCAAGGCCCTGCAGAAGAACTTGTCCCTTCATATCTTTCACAAGACAGATTTTTCCACAAAATTCAACAGAAAGAGAGTTATCAAATGTAAGTTTTGAAATGCTCAATAGGTTCTTAGTGATTGAAGGAACTAGCAACATGTCTTTAAGAGCTATGGTAGTGTGTGTAGGTGTGTGGTTTAAAGCTTTAAATGTCAGAAATGTATGTCTAACATGAAAGATGGTTAAACCTTTACCATTTCCAATAATGAGCTGATCAGTACCTTTGTATTCTTCTCGGATATGCATATTCTCCATGTTGTTTGTCAAATGATAAGTTGCTCCACTATCTAAGTACCAGCCATCATCAATAGCTCATTCATAATTGGCTATAAATGCAGCTCCAGGTGTATAGGCATCATTTTCAGGGTAATTATTAGTTCCAGAAGCCTGATAGAAGCTTGGTGGTATACCACTGAAATTATCATAATCTTCATAACCTTGATAAGAAGTGGAGCCATCAAAATTAGCAAAATAGGCAGATCTTGATCCTTTGCCTCTTCCAAAATTTCTTGGTAAAGGTACCTAATCTTCAACAAATATGTGCTAGCATATATCAACAGTGTGACTAGGTTTAAAACAAATTTGACAAGTCATTTCTTCTGCATTTCCAGGAACCATTAATAATCCATTCACACCATTGAATCCATTTCTAGTAAACTGAGATAAAGTTCTAAGTGTCTGGAAAGAATTGAAATTATTTGTTTGACCAAATGACTAACCCCTGCCATATCCACCTCTAAAATTGCCACTATGCATTCTCACTGGATAATTGATGTTACCTCTACCAAAATGACTTCTATCACCAACGTTTGCAGAATTACCACCAGTGTATCCTCCTCTTCTGAAACTACCTCTAGGATGAGCATAAAATACTTTTGGATAGTATGCATTGGTATATGCATAGTTTGCATTGAGGATACTTTTATCATCTTGTTCTTGCTCAATTCTGGTTTCATGTATGAGAAACAATGCATATGCATCATCAAATTCCATTTAGAACTAGTGATAAATGTAGCAATATCACGATATCCAGATCCTAATCCATTTGGAATTGTTAACATGAGATCTTTCTCTATTATTGGACTTCTAGCACTAGCCAATTTATCAGCAATTGATTTCATCTTAATGCAGTAATCTTCAACACTTAATGCTTCTTTTCTAAGAGTATTCAACTCATATCTAAGTTGAAGAATCCTAGCTTCAGATTGCACTCTAAATTTTCTTTCTAGAGTCTTCCAAACATCAAATGAACTTGCACAATTAATGACAAGACTGAGTGTACCTTCACTGATAGATGATAGCAGCCAACCAAGTAAAGTCTGATCTTGTGATCTCCAGTTTTGATATTCAGGATTATCAATTTGCCGATTAAATCCATTATCGTCAGTGACAAAAATACATTCTTCAGGTGCTGGTTTTGTTCCACTAATGAATCCTTCCAATTGATTGCCTCTAATTGAAGCCAAAACTTGTGAACACCATAGCAAGTAATTAGAACGTTCTAATTTGATTGGATTATTAAAAGAGAATGTGATTTGAGTGTGTTAATTTGCATCTGTTGCTGTTGAATTTCTAGATATTGTTTGCTGATTACTAGAACTTGCTCTGTTTGGCTCTGATACCATGTTGAAAAGCTTGTATTGAACTTATAACTTTGTTTGGTGGCTAAGAAAATTTGCTAAGAAAATTGAATGGAATATTCTGGATTCTTTCAATTCTTTTCTTCTCTAAAACAAAATGATGATTACAGCAGTATTTATATTGATAACTACATGAAAACAGAATTGCAGCAAATTACAACTGTAACAGAAACAAAAGCATGCTTAACTAATTTGTTGAGCCGGCATATATTCTTAGCTAACAAATGCTAACTAGACTTTTAGCTCACATGTGCTTCGTGTGCAACTCCTCTGTATTCAATATGTGCTTCTTTAACAGTAGAGAAGAAGCTGAAGCTGAAACTTGGCCATGTGAGGACCAATACATTGTTATCAAAAGCTGTTTACTTATTTAGTACGGGACCAGTGATTACAGTGTCTTGTTGACCACAAACACAAGTCTGCTTTAGTCAAACTACGCTAAGAAAATATGTGGGCATGGTGATTGGCAACTTAATTAACACCTACCATCAAAGTAATACAGGAAGTGCAGGTTCCTGCGCGGAAGATGGTTTAGTGCTAGCCAAACTACACTAAAAAGCACTTTCTAGAGCTCTCCAGAGTTGAAACGCCAACTGAAATAATTTGAAAAGTGCAAATCACGATTCGTACAGTTCTTTCATGAAAAGACTAAATAAACCTAGTGTTGGCAGTAATACCCGCGGGCCCCGAACCCGCGGGGGCCCGATTAATTTGGGGCGGGTATGGGGCTCCAAAAATATCTAAAAATAAATTCGGGTTCGTTTCGGGTATGGGTTTAAGCCCCAAAAATTTTCGGGTTTGGATTTGGGGATTTTATTGGGTCCCCTAACCCGACCCGAAAATTTAAAAAACCATTATCTAATTTTTCTAGCTCAACTCAATCTTACCCCAAAAAAACCCTAACAACTCTAGCAGCCGATCAGCCGCTGTCCCCACTAGCAGCCGGTTAGCCGCCACTGTTTGTCGTCGCCGACCAACACTCAGCCGTGCCTGTCAGTCTTCTGCCGCCAGGTTTATGCTGTTTCTTTCTTTATTTATTTCAACTTTTGAAGAGTTTCTTTAGTTTCGGTTGTAAGCATAATTCTTGTAGCGTTAAGGATAATAATTTGCGGAAAGTTTCTCAGCTTCGTTATTTTAATTTGAAAGATGGAGGGATGTGAGAAATTGAATGAAAAATAAAATGTAATGTGGGATGAAATTATTAGATTTTTAATTATTTTCAGAAGTCTTTTATATATCGAACTCTATAGTAGAGTTATTTAGTGTGTTATGTGAGGCTTTATGAATTAAGTACGGATATAATAAGATTTGTTAAAATATAAGATTTCATACTGTGTCTTTTGCATAGAATTCACTCAAGCTTCGGCTTCATTTGTCATTCACACGTTTCATCTTGACTGATTTTTTCTTAAAAAAAAAAATAGTAGATTCAAAAATTGTGGGCTATATATTTTGGCCCCGTTAATTCCATGATGGTTTGTAATTTTGAATGTTAATCAGACCCGGAGACCTATCTACCATTATCCTTTTGAATCAAGTAGTTTCTTTAACCTTCAGAAACTTTCATGCAATGCCAGAACACCAGCTCATACTTTTAAATGATAATCGAGTTTCAAAATCATAGCTGAAAATATATAAATATTCATAAATCTTTGGAGAATAATTTTTAAAGAATCAGAATCAGATTAGGATTCAGAGCCCTTGAAACAGGAGCCAAAATCTACACTCTGTTATACTATCCAGCAGCTCTCCCACTGTTACCTTTCCTCTATTAATTAATGTCAATTTACGGTATTTTTTTTTTTTAATGTTTAGGTGTTTCATCATTTTCTCATCTTTAATATAAGTGTGCTTCACTTTGTAAGTAAAGGCAATTTTACCAACAACAATTCATGGCATCATGAACTTCACATGCATAATTTTATTAATTTCATATACGTGTGTGTGTATATATGTATAAAGTTGTTGACGAACACAGTCTGAGCTACTTTTTTTTTTTTTGTTTTGGATTATTGGACTTGCTGTTGCGGGGTCCCTGCTGTATTGATTTCGACATTCCTCTTTTTTGTTGCTGGAAGTGAAATCCTATGTTTTATATGTACACTATTCTTTTTCATTTGACATTCTTTTTATCTTTGTTTTCTATGTGCATTGTTTGTTTTTTATGTAATAATAATTGATACCGTTTGTCTGGGGCTATATATCTGGAAGAATATATTATTGTTGTGTTTTAAATTTTAAACACAAAAGAAATTATTGGATTGATTTTTCTTATTAATTGATAGCAAATAAAGTTCATTTGCAGTTGCGCTCAATTATAAATTATTCTTCATGTAAATAGTGTGTGACCAGCTCTTAATAAATAGTGTGTGACCAGCAGCTGTAGTGATAAGTGACAGTGAACAGAATCTAGAAACAATTCTTGTTATTGCTGAGTAACAGATCCAGTAACTGTATTAAAATGCCTAAATGCTTTCCATTGATTGTAGGTTCAACATTCTATATGTCAAGTTCTTTGCCCACGCCACAATTAATGGATGATGAAGGCAATCAAACTGAAGGTGAATCAGCTGCTAGTGTTACTCATGGTGGGTTGAGACGTAAAGGAAGGTTGAGGTCAATTGTGTGGGAGCATTTTGAGAGGAAAAAAATCAATGGGATTGATAAGGCTGTGTGCAATTATTGCAAAAATGCATTGGTAGCAAGGAGTACTGATGGAACAAAGCACTTACACGACCATTTAAAGACATGTCAAGTGAAAAAGGAAATAGAGGCCATGGAATTCCCACCGACAAAGAAAGCTACTAGTGAAAAAAGGAAGACCGCAGTAGAAACTCATTTTGATCCTGATGTTATAAGGAGAAAAATGGCACGTGCTATTGTCATGCATGAGTACCCTCTGAGTATTGTAGAGCATCAGGGGCTGAGGGATGTTATGTCTTCTCTAAATCAATTATGGAAGCCAGTGTCTCGAAATACCATCAAGAAAGAGATTTTAGACATGTATGAGTGTGAAAGGGCCAAACATATCAGTGTGTTAGAGCAAACTCAAGGTAGAATTGCCATTACAACTGATATGTGGACTGCAGAAAATCAAACAAAGGCATATATGGCAATCACTGCACACTTTATTGATGACGCTTGGGCATTACGGAGCATACTTTTAAGGTAAAATTGTTACTGTTCTGATTTATTTAATTATTAATGATCAATCTGATTTTTTTTAATTATTAATGGTCAATCTGATTTTTTTAATTGGTAATCCACTGTTAATTTCTATTTTTGTCTCAGCTTTTTGGAAGTGCCTGGTTCTCACACAGGCCAAGTGCTTTGTGATAAGCTGATGGGTTCATTATTGGAGCTCAACATTGAGCGTAAGTTATCCTCCATAACTGTTGACAATGCTTCTACTAATGATCGCATGATTGATTTTATGTTGTTGGCACTGGATAAAAATGATCTTATTTTGGGTGGACAAAAGTTTCATGTTCGTTGTTGTGCCTACATTCTAAATTTGATTGTAAAGGATGGTTTGAGTGTGATTGGTGATCTGATTGCAAACATTCGTGAGAGTGTTATTTTTTGGTCAGGATCAACAAAAAGGAAATCGACATTTGATGATAATGCACGTAAATTAGGCATTACTTCTGGTAGAAAACTAGTGCAAGATTGTCCAACTAGATGGAATTCTACTTATCTCATGATATGTTCTGCATTGCATTATAAGAATGTTTTTTGTCGATTGAAGAACATTGATGGACAATATAAGTGTTTGCCTAGTGAGCATGATTGGCAATTGGCTAGTGCCCTAGAAAATGATTTGAAATGTTTTTATAATTGTACAACATTGTTTTCTGGCACTAGTTATCCAACATCTAATCTATTTCTACACCATGTGTGTGATATTAGATTGCGCCTGAATGAGTGGGTTTCAACTCCTAAGTATGATGAATTTAGAATCATGGCACAGAAAATGATTGAAAAATTCGATAAGTATTGGCATGACATGAGTAGAATATTGTCTATTGCATGTATCTTTGATCCTAGATTCAAAATTAAGTTGGTTGAGTATTACTTTTCTATGATTTATGGGGATGATGCTACTTCTCGTGTCCAAATAGTGCATGGTGATTGTCAAAGTATAGTGAAAGAGTACAAAGCTAGATATGCATCAGGTGCTAGTTCTTCTGGGTATAGTAGTTCTAGTTCATTGAGTACTTCTCATTCTATTCTGAGCTCGGGTTCTTATAAGAGTTCAACTGAATGGATTTCGGGGTTTACTAGTTTTATCAATATTGGTAATGAGGAAGTAAAGGATGAGCTAGATACTTATTTGGGTGAAAAGTTAGTACCATTTAATGTTGAGGAACACTTTGATGTGTTAGCTTGGTGGAAAGTGAATAGTGGTAACTATCCTATATTGTCTCGAATTGCGAGAGATATTTTGGCTATTCCAGTTACCACTGTTGCTTCCGAATCTGCTTTCAGTACTGGTGGTCGATTTGTAAGCCCATATCGCAATAGACTTCATCCAAGCACATTGGAGGCTTTGATGTGTAGTCAAAGTTGGATACGTGCTCTTTGTGGAGGTATATGATTTGCATTTTAATTTTTATATTTTTGTTTATTTAAATTAACTAATAACTAACTTGATTTTAGTTTTCATTTGTATTTCTTTAATTAGCTGTGGCATTGACCTCTCCGGCATATGCCAAGATTCTTGATGAGGAGCCAAAGATTGAAACAGATGTAGAGGCTATAGAGGTATATAGTTTTAATTTATATGATTTTTTCAAGTATTTATTAAGTTGAATTGTTAAAACATGTTTTTATTTTTTATTTTTTTGTTTATCTTGTTATAGGTTTACGAAGAATCTTAGAATGTGCTTCAATGGTGATAGCTGCAAGTTTATGTTGAAGGCTTAAATTATTTTGATTTATCATATAAAATTTGATCATTTGTAATTGTGTTGAAGACTTAAAATTATTTTATTTTTATTTATGTGGAGGTTGTTAAAATTTGATCATTTGTAATTTTATTTTTAAATCTTGAGGTTGTTAGAATTATTAATTTATTTTAAACAAAGTGACTGGAATATTAAAAAATTGTTGCTTAAAAAAATGGGGATCGGGTCCCCATTTTAATCCCCGCTCAATTCGGGAATTTTTGGGGATATACCCAAAATATCCCCAATTACAATTTTTCGGGTATGGGGTAGGTTCGGGGAATAGCTTCTAAATCCGGTTCGGGTTTGGGGATTATAATCCCTGCCCCGAACCCGCCCCATTGACATCTCTAAATAAACCTTCAAGATATGGTACGCGATCTTATAATTATTTTGCAATCATTCCTATTTCGCCATTTCGGTTAACAGTTTTTCTTTAAATTGATTTGTAAAAATGGGAAAATGATTGAAACAACATAAATATTTAGGGAAAGAAACACAAAATTTCGTAGGATTTCAAAAAATACATTTAAATTCTAATTTATTAATGGACTGTTTGTTTAAATACTTAAAAGGTTAATATGCTACATTTTCTTACTAAACTGGAGAATCTACCCAAAAATCATCTTTCAAAAACCAGGTTAATAACGAGAAACCCTTCTCCCTTATCAAAAAATCAGAAATCCTTAATAGAATTCCATAACCCACTGCACGCAGACCTTGTTGCTCGTGCTGTTGTTCGTGCCCAACTGCCGCTCGTGCCGCCGCTTGCGCCCAGTCGCTGCTCGTTCCAAAATCTGTCAAAATGTTGATCATGACAATGAAGCATTTTGGCCAAATGATGACAACAAAGATATAGCACCTATTGATGATGAAAGTAGATCAATTTGGGATGACGATAGAATGGATTGCCTGAAACAAATCAACTAAATTGTTTAATGAACAAAAACGTGGATTCAAAGTTTGTATTAAATCTTATTAAAAAAATATTATTAAAGCTTAGAGTAAATACTAGTTTAGTTATTAGTATTTGAGCTCAATTTGCTTATGTGTTTCATACAATACCCAAAACATCCTTATTGTCTATCTATTTCCATTAAGATTAAGTTAATTAACTTTTACTTCTTGCATGGCATATCTGTTTGAATTTTAAGTTAAATCAAACAAAACAATTATTTTACCATAGAGAAGTTATATCCAATAGATATGGTAGTAACTGTAGAAATGTTAGGAGTTATTTTTGAAAATATTTAGACTAATTAAGTAATTGACCCAACCTTAGATACTAAAGAGAATTTATCCTAAACCATTTTTTGGTCACTTATCTCTTTCTTCCAAAAATTAAAAGTCCTAAACCTTTTTTCAGTCACTTATCGTTATTCTCATCCAAAAGTTAAAGATGTCCCATTGGACTTGAACTCGTGACCTTTTGTTCCCACTGCAAATGTAATCAAATTAAACTATTTTTTGTCCCGAAGGACGTGGTCGAGTTGGTTGACAGTGTAGTTATCACTCCTCACACTCGCGTGGACTCAAGTTCGATCCTTGGGGGTGGTAAAGTGGGTAAAATTGATTTGAGCTTGCCCATCACCCCCTTACCTTTAAAAAGAAAAATTAAACTATTCTTTGAGGATGCCTTAAACCTTAATTTCAAATGGACTCTATTTCAATCAAAAGTCAAATACACTTCTTGTCCGATATATTTTTAAATAATTCTTTGTTTATATTCATTTTTTTTATTGTAGGTTTTAAAAGACCACAACATATTATGGCAGTGGTCCGTTTAGACTTTAGAGGATTACCGAACTTTGGGGAAAAAAGAGGAATACCAAAATATGAACTATATGATGATCCTGATGAATCCTTTTTCTTTGATTTTGTTCATCCTTCTGATAAGACTAACAAACAAATTGTAGAACTACTTTGGAGCCAGACTCCCGATATCATAGAACCTTACAACTTGAAATTGAAGACACTATTTGAACTCATATAACTTAAGATATGATAGAGAGTTCAGTCATGATGGTGATACAGAGTCTTGATCAACTGCAGAGCACGATTAGTATTGGAGTCAGCCACCAGCTTAGTAAAATTAGTTAAGCTGATGAGTAAAGTTAGTTATAACAAGATTCCATATTTGTTAGCCGTAAATAAAATAATACGAAGGTTCTAGAAGGATCTTGTAACAGATTCCAAAATATAATCATGTATATATAGACATCATGAAAGTGTGAATAAAGAAGTGAGCTGGATTTATTTTCCAATCTATTTCTCAGCTTAAGATTCTATCTTCTTCCTCTTCATTTTCTTTTATTTTCTCACTAAACAAACAAAGCTTAAGTACATTTTCAACAAGATATAATATAAGATCAATCAGTCAACAAAATTTTGATTTTGTATCGATTTTCGGTTGTCGTAAATACTTGTTGCTTTTGTATATGCTGCCATGGATGTAAAGCTACCTTAGTGGTAGCGCAAATATTTAATAAATTATAGGACCTGAAAAACAACAATTTGCTAATAAGGAGCCCAACCTTTTGAAAAAAAAAATCATTAGGCTTCTCATAAGAGGCGTTTATTATAATAATAATAATAATAATAAAAGAGCAAAAATACAAAACAGAGATAAAATAATTGAGGAAGGATATACAAAAAGAGCAATTAACCAACATGAGTTGGTCTACAGGCTAATCAAAGCTGGGCCTCCATAGAATGGTTTACGGAATTGAGTTATTGAATCCTAACTAAATGATTTTGTTACTTAGCACGTTTGTTGCGTAAATCTAATGCACTACATCTCTGAATAACAAAACACATCCAAAAGCTGAAAAACATAACGTCAGGAAAAATTTGAGCACGTAATATGGAAGGAGAAATTATTGCGACAATATCTGTCGGCATCAAGCAGCACTATTTTGAGGATACTGCAAAAATTCTGATGACACAAAAGGAAACGTGCCTAGATCATTGCTTTTAAAGAATTTTTAGTAGCCAACTGGAATTTCAAAATTTTTTTAAAAAAAAATTTTCCCAAGGGGCAGCTTTCTTCTCTCTATATTATCAATGGAAATAGCTCTCTGAACTTGTTAGAAAATTTTTAGTCTATAAATATTATATATAATTAGAATTTCAATGGATATCAACTTGTAATATATGTTAAAATAAAAGTTTTCAGTAGGTTCTATAGCCCTGAATTAATTAATGCTTAAATTTTGATTATGTACCACATGTTATAGTTCGGTTTTCGTTTTCCCTTCAACACGTCACCGTTGGCATCCAACAATCAACCGAGTTTATATAATAGCTTAATATTTTTTGGGAAAATAATCAAACTCCCCCGTTGATTCAGTAAATGTATCTTTTCCTTTTGAATTTTAAAATTCATCAGAATATGTTAAAAATGTTATTTTGTTAGTGCCATATCTGTTAGAGATATTAGTTTTATTTCTCAACTCTTTTAAGTGTATAGATTAAAAGGAAAATTTTAACTTACTTAACAATCTTCAATTTGCTTTCTCATATTTTGAAACATCAAGTTATCTCCTAAACTCTTCTTATTTTAACAATCAACTGTTATTGACTTTGTAAAATACGAGTATTTCCTTCACTAACAAAATATGTTAACTAATTGATAACATTGACTAATTACATTAAAATATTTAAAAGGCAGATATATATATATATATATATATATATATATATATATATATATATATATATATATATATTCAATCCAAGATCCTGAATTTGTTAATATTCCGAAAAGATATTAAATTGTACAATTTAATGGTGTAATATCCGTAAAAATTATTAAGTTATGCTATTTAACTGTATAATGGCATAATATTATTAAATTGTACGGCTTAATAAATTTTTCAAATTTTATTGAAGTGCAGGATCCTGAAACTCTCTCTCCCTCTCTTTGTGTGTCTATATATATATATCCAAATTTTATTCCGTATTAATATTATTAAAGAAAAAATACTATATAAATTTTCAAATTACAAAAATATGATATAATATTGTACACATCCTTCTATTGATTTAGTACTCAGCAAAAACTAGGATCAGGAACAAATCTTAATAAAAAAATATCGCACCAAATTAATCATCTGTTCATCAGGCATCAACTTCTTTTAACAAATCGAAGTCATAGCGGATCAAAAATGTGAACCATATGATAGAGCATGTTATATATTTTGCTTCCAACTTCCAATCCAGCCAATCATTTGTCAATCTCGACTGACAGATGACGAGGGAGGGAAAATAGCATACTGCAAAAGTTTCCTTTTGAATAATGGCCCTTTAAGGCATAAGACTATAAAGTATAAGTAAATATATAGAATCAAAGGGAAAATGAAAACCAACAAAGAAAGAAATATTGATTTGATATCCGCTATGCAAAATTTATTAGGCTTCCTTTTCTATTTCTTATTATTCTTTAATGGCGGAATTCTCGTCCGGCAAGCTTCCAATCAGAGTCCATAAAACTTGATGCACATGTTGCCCTCTTTGTTTTTGGGGACTCTCTTTACGATCCAGGAAATAATAACTCCCTCAATATAAGCATTGGATGTAATTACCCACTCTACGGAGAGACCTATTTCAAGTTTCCAACTGGAAGGTGTAGCGATGGCCGTCTGATCCCTGATTTTATTGCTGAGCTAGCTAGCTACTGCCTTAATAAACTATCTTATAACTTTCTTTGATCATAACAATATCTACCAGTCCATAATCTTAATTTATGATGACTTTGGAATGATTGGCAAATTTTGTCGCTTTTATATATGTAACCATGGATGCAAAACTGCCTCTGTGGAAACCCTATTTAGGACCAGGAAAACATCAATTTACAAATGGAGCCAACTTTGCTAGCGCTGAAGCAGGTGTTCTTCCTACTACCAACCCAGGAACGGTACACAAATGAAAACTAAGTACATTTAGCCTCTATTTGATATTTTGTGGTTGGGCAGCTATAGCGTAAAAATCGTAGTACTAATTTATTTTGTAAACACTTGTTGCTCTAGTACGAAAGTTAAGTTGATTTTATCATGATGAAAAACTTATAATGTCTTATCATTTATGTTGTCAAAATTATTATTTAAAAGTAACATTTATCACTATTAATTTTTATTTCACAGCTAGACATCTCAATACTAAACAAGGGCTTAATTTTGATGGAGAATGTATCATTTTTTTTTTTAATTAACCAAACGCTCTTCTAATTCATATTGACTTGCTAATATTTAATTTTGAATTTTACCCAGCTTAACCTTGAAATTCAGCTAATCTTTTTCAAGGAGGTGACCAGTTTACTAAGACAGCAGCTAGCCGATGCAAAGGGTGAGAAGCTGCTAAGAAGTGCAGTTTACCTCTCTAGCATTGGAGGAGTTGATTACGCGTCCTTCATTGGTGAAAACCCTAATATTACAGAATCAGTGAAGCAAGAAATGATTAACTGGGTCATAGGAAAACATAACTGATGTGGTCAAGGTGAAATTAATTAATTGTCTATTATTAATTCGTTTGTTAATAAGGGATTTCAATTAATTACTGATATATTTTTTATTTTTTATTTTTCGTCTCGGGAAATATATCACACAGGAGGAAGAAATTTTGCATTTCAAAATGTTGCACCCATGGTTTGCTTGCCATTTACGAAACAAGAATATAATCTTAAAGAAAATGAATGTCTACAAGCACTGACAGACCTGTCAATCCTACACAACAATGGGTTATCCAAAGCAGCTAAGGAACTAGAGACGCAACTATCCGATTTCAAATTCTTAATTTTTTATTTCTACACCACTTCTTGAAAGAATTAATGACCCTTTGAAATACGGTGGGTTTAGAATTTTAAGTTCATGCATGTTTATACAATTCCAACAAAATGCTCTGTTTAATATATTTGATTTGATTTGATTTTGGGTGTGTTAATATGACTAGAAGGTTTCAAAGAAGCAGATGAAGCACGTTGTGGCAGGGGGATTTACCGGGGACCCAATTGTGGAATTAGAAAGTATGAGCTATGCAGTAACCCTAATTAATAAGTATCTGTTTTTTGATGGTCATCACCCGACTGAGCATGGTTGCTCTCAGTTTGCTAAACTACTGTGGGATGGAGGAGAAATGAATGTGACAGCACATCTTAGCTTGAAGCAGCTTATTTGAAATTGAGATTGAACCCGAGGTTATGAGCATTTCAGGAGATAATTATAATGGTCAATTTAAATTGGATGAGTAAATTCGGAACGTGAAGAAATTCTCATCACCATTTCTGGTATCTATGGAATTTTTGTCTTCTTCAAAGAAACTTTTTTAAAGATTTCCAACTATTGTGTCCCTTGAGGGAATAAGTTTCAACGAAGTCTGAAATTATAAATATTGAAAAATTTTAAGATGATTTTGGAGAGGACTGAGGAGTGCCAAAATTCCTAAGTCTTAAATTGAGAGAGACATGCATATGATAGGACAAGTGTTGGGTGAGCAGGATAATGGTCGAGGCCCAGATCAGCTCAATCATATTTGAACCCATCTGAGCTATCATCATCGCAACTTTGGGCTGCTAAATCTAATGGGCCGACTGAAAAACACAAAAGTATTTTCACCGAAAGCACTTTGCTTGTATTTACAAACTAGAAAGTCGGGTCTATTAATTACATCACTATTACATATATGGATAAGCCTGAAAGACAAACCCAAGTGGGTGATTCACCCTAACCTTGTATGGATAAGCGCGAATGATTCCAACCCAGAAGGATGATTTAGGATTATTCTCCTCTCACTATGTATGCACATCAAAAATGATACTGCACAAACCAATAACCATGAAAGAAGGAAAGTGAAAGCAACAACTAAGTAGATGGTAGCGTGTGAGCAAAATCCTCAACAAGAAATTAAAATAATAATGATGATGATGATGATGATGGCCATGGCCTTTGAGGTGATGCAAATTCCCCACGAGAAAGACCAATTTTGTTGCCATGTTTATGGAAGGAAGCAAGTCTTTATCGTCAAAATGTGAAGTGGAAAAGGAGATGGAATGGCAACTTTTATACCCAAAAATTGGCATAAAAAATAATTAAAATCAAATATTCATATTTGTATACGGAAAAATGACCAAGTACCTATCTTATTTGCAAAATTAACTATCACCCTCTCGTGTTTTAAAACCCACCATAATCTCCATGACGTTACAAATATTAAATAACTATAAATTTCTCCAGAGACGATTGGTTTTTAGACAGAATATTACTGACATGAAGAAACTTGATCTTCAAACAACATAAAAGCTAGAAGGTGAAAGATGCTATAAGGTAGCTAGCTAGCTGATGTGGAGAATCCAATATAAAGAAATTTACCTAACATGTGTATAACATGATTAATACGGAATCATTAAAAAATAAAAAATAAATAAATAAATCATGAAAATGACCTTCTTTTGACAAATTCTCTTTTACTTCGCCAACACACGTTCTCAATTATTGAGGGTTGGTTTTATCTGTCAAAGGCTAGGCTCCCAAGTCCTAGTTTGAAGAAAGACGAACCACAAACCTGGCCTCCTTTTTAGGTCAGAGACTCAGACTCACAGTGAGTAAATTCTATCTATACTCGCTGCCATAAGCACACGTCAAAGACATTGTCTCCGTTTTGTTCATGCTTTGCACCATCTCCGGCTGTACATTCAATTTTAACAAAAATACAAATTAATGTCATAAGATAAGATAAAATTTTCGTTCATGAACGTGCTTGGGGTGGATTTGGAATCCCTTTCATTATCTTTAATTTTTTAATATGAATAATAAAAATTCATATTATCTTTTACATTCATCAGAAAAAATTATATTAACTGAAACAAACATTATTACCAAAGCAAAATACTAATTGAAATCTTCTAAATTATTATTATTTTTAATAAATAAACTATGTACTCGCATTTCATAATAATATAAAAAGCGAAATATGCATAAACATATCAACATGATAAAGAAAAAAAAGAAACTACATGCTTGGAATCAATTCAAAGTTGCTATCATTATCATAATTCTTTCTAAAGAAAGTAGTGCAACACATCTCTAAGTTTTATCCCTAAATCATCTCAATGATGTGGTATTTTTCAAGTAAATGATAATATAATATAATTAATACACAATGTCACATCATTTGAGATAAAATTTACGATGACTATAATTGTTCTTATAAAAAATGTTAAAATTTATATTATTTTTCTCTTTTTTTTTTAAATAATTCAGCTTCAAAGAAAATTAATATTTCTTCATTTCTTACGACTTCGTATATTAATTGAACTTTAAAACTATCAAAAATTATGCAAATAACATAAGAATCGGTGATATTAACTTTAGAATTATTAAGATGGAGTCACTTTCACCAAAAATAAAAAAGGATGGAGTCAATACAAATATTAAATAAAACATGTTCTTCTGTGACTTATATTAATATTATTGGTCTAATTTTCTTTTCGAATAATTCAATTAAGTTATTTTGTCATCGAATGCAATATAGAACAAATTTTATATAATTAGTTGAACCACAATAAATCACATGATACACAACACAATTTAAATAATAGTGTAAAGCCAATTTCTTCTTCAATTTTAGAACTCTTTAACAATTATTGTTTTTAAGAAAGATAACAATTATTATTATTATTATTACTCATAATACAAAATAATAATAATAATAATAATAACAATAACAACATTTGTATTTTGCCCGCGCAAGACCGCGAGTAATACGCGCAGCCTCCGACAACTGCGAGTAAGCTGAAGAAAGGCCCCATCTCGGATCATCCGTGGATGCAAATTTGGATCTCCTGTTTTTTACCTATTGGCGAGACAATACACGTGGCGTCGACATCGGCCCGAGAAAAAGAAAGTGTAGTAGATACGGTGCGCATCTCACGTGGTTGAACGTTTACACGCTAATGAAACGTCTAAGTTTTGACACGTTCGCTGTGCCAGCTGTCTCCAGCTACCTCAATTTTGCAATGCCACGCTTGACAAAGTCCAATCTCTCTCCATCGATACTTGTCTTGATCTCAGCCGCCGGACCCTGATCTAACGGCCGCGATGCAAAAGTATTGTTTCCCACTTGTAAAGGTGAACGATGGTAGAGGCCTTTAATTTCATGCACATCAAAGTCATTTAATTTCATCATCGTCATTATGATATTGTGTTTTTTGGTGGGTTGGGTGTTTGCGTGTCCACGTTTTCAAAGATTTGGATTTGCTCTTTTTGCGACACATTAAAATTGGTTTTAGGTACCAAATCAATTATTAATAGCCCCCCATGTAGATCATGTGTGTCTGTGTGGTGTTTCTTTTTTTTTTTTTTTGGCCCTTTTTCACTCTCTAAGTCTAACAATACCTATACCTAAATACTTTGTTAATGGAGATAAATTTACGAATATATTTACATAAAATGTGGTGGAATTATGCTGAGGCTAAGGGGCATGGGCGCAGCGCCTTCGGGATTGATAAAAATTTTCAAGAAAGATAAGGGTTTAAATTAATTTTCTTAATTTTTCCCTTTTATCAAGTTCACTGTTTTTACTACTAGAGTAAAATTTTTAGTTCCGTCACTATGTATGATCATGAAATACATTTCATCTTCATTAAAGAATTGAATAAAGAGATGTTTTTGAAGATGAATGAGATTTATCTTAAAGTGTGTCTTTGAATAAAATTCATAATTTTTGTATTCGTATCTGGAGTTTCCTCTGCATTAGTGTTGCTTATCGAACAAAACCAAAAACAAAAAATAGAAATGGGTAATATGGAGAAGTTTATAGATAATAAAATGCAAAGAAAACGGAAAAAAAAAAACAAAAATCAAAACAAGCCGCCATAACACATATTCATTGCATTAATTTTGTAACAACATATATTTTTCATTTTAGTAACAACACAAAAAAGATATACGCGGGTAGACAAATGCAACGACATAATTGCCGTTACGGTGGCAATTAGCTAGTTTTCAAATCCAAACCGGGCAAGAGCTCTGTCGTTTTCCTGCAAATATTTGTACCTAGTGAGGCCATAGACTTTTCGCAAATTGTTTGGTGACTCGCCATTTGAAAACTAATGCGAAAATGTGCATATTGATACCCCACCAATGGAATTATATGATTGAATTATGAGAAGGAAATTTCTCTTATCAGTGTCCACACATTCAAGACCACCATGTCCACAACTATTTTTAATCTATGTGATTTGTATGAGTCAACTAATAAGCTTCTTCAATCACTTTTCATGGCTTCATTTTCGCTTCAATAGGCATAGGTCTATAAAAGGAGAAAGCATGCATGGCCCTATTACCCTGTATGTGAATTAAAAAGGACCAATCGCTGTAAATGCTCATTTAAAGTGTGTTTGAGAATATTTCTGTAAGCTCGCAATGCCACCATTCTTAGAGCTTTTTATTTCTAGCTGTGTCCATTAAATCGACGTTCGACCAATGATGTTACTCTTACATGTAAAGTTCTTTTTAATACTTTCATATTTTCATATTTAGAAAAAAGACGAATGATGACACTTTCGATTTCCTCTTACAATTTTTTTTTTTCTTTTTAAATCACTGAGTCATTTACAAACTTTTAATACCTCATTTTTGTCCGCGATATTAAAATACATTATTCAAAAAGAGCAGCATTGATAAGTAATATCATATTTTAGCATACAAACTGGTAATGTGTTAACATTCAGTACACGTACAAACTCGAAATAATCAATTTGTCTTTTAAAATGTCACACTCAATAATGTACTTTTTCCATAACTTTTTTTTTTTTTTTTAATTTTGTTGCTGCAAAAAATTTGGTCATTCAGTAATAATCGATCTAAAGTTGGAACATATTGAGAGGGAGAGCTTGATATTTTCAAGCTCAAGGATCTATTTGTTTATGTCATCGGATTGAGTTAGGTAAAAACCTAATATAACAAATGTGATAGATAAAATGAATTATTTAAAATTTATAACCAGTAGGTTAAAATATATATATATATATATATATATATATATATATATTTAACGAATTAACTTGTCAATTCATAGAAGTTAGTCTAATCAAATTATTCATCAAGAAATCGCATTGAAATAAATTTTCCACTAGAAGGTTATTAATATTAGATTATATGAAATTTACTTATAAAAGTTTCCCTATGCGCTTTTTACTTTTATCACGGAACATTCTATATCAGTGCCGTCCAAGAGTAATATTACTTTACTATTTGCTTCTTTTAGGTGTACTAAACATTAAAAATAATAATAATAATAATAATAATAAACGACGTAAACGGGATTATTTTATGTTATAATTTAATTATTAAATTATTCAATTGTTGACTAATTGACTAGTAATGCAATTCTACGAATGTTAAATTAAGTTACAATCCATGTACGCAACCCAAGTGCCCAAATATAAATTCAACGATTCTAAATTTCTAATTTTGAAAAAGAAAAAATAAAAAGAATTCAAAATTCCAGCGTAGAAGTTTCTTTAATTTCTGAATTTAAAAAAGGTTGCGGAGCAAGTTGATCAAGAATGGCACAATAGTATATTCTCCAATCGCTATGGGATCGGCTCAATTATTTTCTTTCTTTATTTTAATTAAAGAGTATAATATTTAAATACTTTCCTTTTATAAGAAAAGCGAATAATATTTCTTAATTATTTAATGAAAGTTTAAAATTAAAATATAGTCCCCAAAGATAGTGGAAATATATTCTAATTAAAATAGACAAAATTCCACAAAATTGAAGTTTCATTTGTGTTGGTGAGATAAGGACAGCGAAGCCATGATTCTGCATTAAATTTACGAGTTGACTCGGACCAACACAGTCCCCCCCCCCCCCCCCACACCCTTCCCCAGCGGACCCATTTACATTTAATTCATTGTCTATATCAAAATAAATAAATAAACTATTCCAATAATTGAATTAGGAGTAGTTCCTCAAAGCCAAAATAACTAGAAATTTATTAAAATTCAATCTTTTTTTTTTAATACTGACGTTCCTCGATTCGATTTAGAATTTAATTCAAACCTAATTATATTAAAATAAAATTAATTTTGTTAGACCAATGAACTATGATTTTTTATTTTATTTTATTGTCTTCGGATGCACTAAAGTACGCAAATTTATTGTCGGCGTATTTTGAAGTGATGAAATTCAATTTAATTGTCTTGCTAAGGCGGCCTTACATAAAAATGCTTAAGAGTTTGGATAATAAATCCAAGCCGATAATGCTTCGAGTTTACTCAAGTACAAGTTGATTGTATGTCTAAGCATTTTTTTCCTCTTCCAAAAGAATTTTCTAAGTTATTGAAAAGACACCATTTCTTTTTTAACTCTGTTATGAATTGAATATAAGTTGTTGAAATATCATTTAATTCATCAAAGTTCAACAAATAATTTTATTGATTTACTCATAATTTAAATCTTAAAGGGATAATAACATACAGGTCCCTAATATTTTCAAAATCACAAGGAAGTCATAAACAATACTGTGTGATATAAAAATCCATAATCCTATACTTCGACTAAGTTAATAAAATCAAAGAATTCAAATTATGCTATTGAAACTAAGGGACTCATTTGTTTTGAAGGCTTTCACTAATACTCTACTCTTGAATTAATGTCTAAAATGACGTGTTTATATAATTTTTTAATTTCAAATAATAACATTTTTATTAAAGCAGATAACAATAACAATTACACATTCTTAATAATCATACATGATTTACAAGAACTACCATTATAATAAAACAATTGATTAAACCATTTAAGTCTCATTGACGTCTAGGGAGACAATGTGCACAAGAAATACCTTCTTGATCGATATCTCCATTAATAAATAATATGAACAAAATAATGTAAAACTCCTATAAGAAGTAAGAGTTCATCTTTAGCTCTTTTACACCATCCTCTATTATAATGGTTGGCTCTTTCAATTGATAAGGTGATGGGGTCTTTTATGGAACTTAATCTTTTACGGCATGAAATCCTCCATCTAATTCTCATATACATCAAATCTATAGAAAATCTATGTCATTATATAAAAAACTAATAAAAAATTTTAAAATTACTACAAGTCTAAATATTAACAAAAAAAAATTCACCGTCGATTAAAATAAATTGAGAGGAGAGAGAATATTAATTTATATGACATTTTAATTTAACAACTTATTACAATATAGTTTAGTTATTTTATCATCGGATAACTAAATTTTGTATCACTTAGAATTAAAATATATAAAATATTACTAAAAAAAAGTGTGATATCGCTCAATTTTTTTTAAAGAAAAAATTACCAATAAAGTGTAATAAAATTTTTCATTTTAAAAGTGCTCAACAATAAATTCTTGACACTATAAAATAAATAAATAAATAAATAAATTATTGCAACATCTGACTGGCGGGAGAAACACAATGCGAATCGTGCTTATGTTGATTTTCATAAAATACAAGGACTCAGATGTTACCACCACAAATTTCGAAACAATTGTTTTTAATATAATTCCTAAACAATTTAAAAATCAAAATGAAACTCGTTGGAGTCACCCAACTCACACCCTACAAACAAGGGAGCAAATCCGAAATAATTTCATAACAGCTACGAATTCGCCAATTACGAACATTATTAATTCATTAATCTTCCATTAATCGTAATCACAATAATTTAAAAAACTAAAAATATAAATACAACATCCAACCGAAAAAAAAAAAAAAAGGGGTAACAAACGAAAACAAGAAAAGGTCAGACCAACGCCAACACAAACACAAAACTCAAACTCGACCAGTCGTGTCTCTGGTCGGTCTCCTCCTCCTCCTCCTCCTCCTCCTTCTTCTCCTCCTAAATCTCTGATCTTTCTCTCGAAGACGCTGCGTTTCACCTATTTACTTTCACTCTTTCACGTACAAAACACCGTAGTTTAATCTTTTTTTATTTACGTCCGAGTCAGCGAGTCTCATTGTAACTTTATACGATTGCTGCAGAGCTGTCTGTTAATAATATCAATACTAATATTTGTAGATTCAGTGAAGAAGAAAGATTGTAGCTTTTTTGCTCTTGTTTTTTGTGTTTTTGCTTTTTTTTTTCTGTTTTCGTTGTCGTTCAAAGAAATACAGCCCCTCCGAGCTGAAGCTCGGGATCCCAATTGCAATGGCAACCGAGAAATGGATTGATTATGCGCACCAACATAATCCTAGTTTCCTTCAAAAGTTTACACTTTATGAAACTCGCTCGGTAATTTTTTTTTTCTTTTTGGAACTTTTTTTACTTCCTTTGACTTGATTTATATTATGTGGTAACTATTGTTGTTATTCTTGCTGTTAATGAGAAAATATGATGTCTTTTTTTGTTGTTGTGCTGATGATTTTGCATTGGCTGCAATTAACATGATAGAAGATACAGATTTTGACTTAAAGTTTGCATAGAGTTCTAAGGAGTTACGATTTAGTTCTGTTGTTGTGTTTAATTGTTGCATGGTGCTGATGGGAATTTTTTTTTTTTTTTGGTTTATCTATTGGAAGCAGAATTTTTATATTTGTGGAAGGTACAAGAAAACAAACCTGTGGAGAGTGTTAAAGATTTATCGGTTAGAGCCATCAGAACTAAACATTGTTGAAGATTCTGCAACATATTCAGATTTTGAATACTTTGACTTGCTGAGACGGTTACACGAAGGAAACAGATTGACGGGTGGACTTAAATTAGTTGCCAAATGTTTTGGCATAGTTGGTATGTTATATTTGGAATATGTTCATATTAATGATTATAATTTTTTTCTTTTTGTAGTATTGATGGTTTTTTTTTTTTTTAATTGATTCAGGGTTTATAAAATTTTTGGAACCTTATTACATGTTGCTGATCACGGGAAGGAAGAAGATTGGTGTAATTTGTGGCCACGCTGTATATTCCATAAAGAAGAGCGAGATTATTCCAATTCCACATTCATCTGTGCTGAGCAATTTGGCTTATTCTAAGAATGAGAAAAGGTCTTATGTCAATTCTGCATGTAAATGTAATATGTACTTGGTACCCATGAAGAGACATGTGAGCTTAGCATCGAGTATCGTACATTATTTGTTGTATTTGGATGAGAATTTGTGTCATTGTCTGATTGTTTTACTTTTGTCAATAAAACCATATTGGACTAATTGTCTATGTTTTGCATTCTTAATTAGATGAGTTCCACACTGGTGGAGGTAATCTCTGTTCCTATTTTCATTAATACACCCTTAATTGTTTAAGTATTGGTGTGAGCTTCTGCTCTCTGGTAATTGCAGCTCGTCTACCTTTTTATGTGAGACGTGGATAACGCCCCTTTTAAAGTTTTGGATTACTATATTTGATGTTGTTGCATTTATCTTAGTTAATATCATTTGTAGAGCCTATTTCTGTTTCATGTCCTGCATATGTACAGGAGCAAACAACATTGCTGTAGGTGATGTTATTATTAATTGTTGATTGAGGCAAGGTATCATTGGGGTTTGTAGGGGCAACGGTTTCTTTCCTTTTTGTTTTGAATTTATAGCTTTTTTTTTTTTAATTCTTTCCACTTTGATCAATGTATTATACATGTTTTAACGTGCTTTGCTTTTCTTTCCGTCCATTTTTCTCTTGTGATGTATAGATACAAGAAGCTGCACAGCACTGTGGAACTTACGAAGGACCTCTTTTCAGCTACTCATATAATATCATGAATAGTCTTCAAAAAAACTTATATAATAATGGGACAGGACAATCACAGTATGAATCAATGTTTGTCTGGAATTATTTCTTGACTCGTGGAATTCAGAATACTCTCAAGAATAATCAGTGGACCATTGCATTAGTATATGGCTTCTTTAAGCAGGTATGGTATGTTTGAAGGGTATTGTTTCTCAATTAATCTCATAAATGCTAGAAGCAAATAAGAAATTAATATCATGATATTCTTCTGAAGGTTATTGTTTATTCATATTTCTGTGTTGTGGTTTACCTATGGAGTCAGAATCTCATGGCTGAACTTGCAGGTTCAGGATTTTATTTCTTTGCAAACTTATTTGGTTATTCATTATAGTTGCTGTTAAGTGTTTTTCGGGTATTAGATGTTTCTTTTTGTCTTACCCTCATACTTACTGTTTATTTACAATATGTTACTCTTTATAGAGCTGTTGAAGTTAGGTTTTGTTATATGCCCTTTGTCGATGGACTTCCTTGGTCAAGTGTTTGTAGGAGTCGGGATATTGACAGGATGCTTTTTGGTTGGTTGATCCACTTTGCTTGGAAGATCAATTGAGCATTTCAATCATTTATGCTTGGCTTTCTCTTCCTTTCAGAATTTCTTTTCAAATAATGTTTTTCATTTAATTAACCAGAGAGATCTGAAGTTTGATATGATAGTTACGTTTTCATGCTTCATTATCCAGGAGAACTTGTCTGTAGCTGGGAGGGACTTCAAGTTAACTCTCATTGCAAGACGCTCACGGCATTATGCTGGCACAAGGTGTGATATTTTATTGTTAACAAATAACAGGTGTAAAAAATCAAATCCACTCTTCGTGATTTTAGGCCGACAGATTACTTAGAAGGATCAGTTAGGCAGTTGATTCCATGTTTTCGTTTGTGTTTGATCCTCCTAGAAGACCCTGATTTCTATGTTACATTTGTATTGAAGATGCAGATTCTATTCTATTTGTGATATTTTATCTTTTCTTTGCTTCTAGCTGATCTCATAGCTAATATATTTTCACTTCGATTCTCTCCTGTTATATAGATATTTGAAACGCGGTGTCAATGAGAAGGGTAGGGTAGCTAATGATGTTGAGACAGAACAGATTGTGGTTGAAGATGTTCCTGAAGGATATCCAATGCAAATCAGTTCTGTTGTACAAGTCCGTGGATCGATCCCACTTTTCTGGTCTCAGGAGACATCATGGATGAATATTAAACCTGACATTTTATGTAAGCTTTGGTACATAATCTTACCACCCTCAAATTGTAAATCCCATGAATTTTGGCTGATTTTGTTCTCTTTGTTTACAGTATCAAAGAAGGATAAAAATTATGAGGCCACAAGACTTCATTTTGAAAATCTTGCAAAGAGATATGGAAATCCTGTTATAGTTCTGAATTTGATTAAGGTAGGTTTTCTGTAGTAATTGTGGAACTCAGCCATTTTGCTTTCCTATGAGCATACTGTCACAGCATTCTTCTATCTTAACTCAGTTCTGACATGCTTTCACTTCACATTTCCCTTTTCGCTGCTATGTTGGGGGACTTACAGACCAATGAGAAAAAGCCTAGAGAAACCATTCTTCGTGCAGAGTTTTCAAATGCCATTCGGTTCATTAACAGAGATGTGACAAAGGAGAATCGCCTAAAATTCCTTAGTTATGATCTCCAGAAGCACTCTAGAAAGTACAATGGCTTCCCCTTGATTACACAAATTATTTTAAATTTCCAGTCATGTGAATGGTTACTTACATTAATTGATCTTAATTGTTTTAATCAGAGCAATAAATGCCCTGCAAATTCTAGGCAAAGCTGGAGCATATGCATTAAAACTGGCATCTTTTATTGTCAAGTGACACCAAAGCCTGAGGGATTGTTGAATTTATCCTGCGTTGAGTAAGTTCCGATCAGAATGCCATGTGTTTAATTTGATGCTTTTGTCATTCCTCTTGACTTCTTGTGTCAACTTTGAATGATAATTTAATATTCCATCTTAGGCCAACTTCCTATTCTATTCCAAGTGGTTTTTCTTCCAATCTGCTTTAAACTTAATAAAAATGATGTTGATAATAATAAATGGTTGTAATTTCTTTGGGAATAATAGCTTATTCATTACCTTACTTAATAAGCATCCTTGCATTTTTCTGCTTAACTTTCTTTCTGACTTTGCAATGTCATGGCATCACAATGCAATACAGGAGAAGTGATGATGACTACCCTCCTCAGAATCTCCCCCATCAAAATGAGGATGCTGAGACTGTAGATACAGAAGTTAGCAGTGGCAGCAATGTGCCAAGTGCAAATTTCTCTATGAAGGTACCAATCCTGCAAAAGGGTGTATTAAGGACAAATTGCATAGATTGTTTAGATCGCACAAATGTGGCCCAATACGCGTATGGGTTAGTGGCCCTTGGGCTTCAGTTGCAAACATTAGGAATTGTCAAATCCCCAAATATTGGTCTAGATAATCCTTTGGCTAAAGATTTAATGGGTATCTATGAGACTATGGGTGACACTCTAGCTCTACAATATGGTGGATCTGCTGCACATAACAAGGTAATCCTTCTACGTGTTGGTTCAGTTTTGGAGAATATTGGGAAATTGTTGCTTTTGTATATGTTGACAAGATTCTAACAAAATTCATCTGTATTTCATTTCTCATTGATGATTCCAAACAGATATTTTGTGAACGGAGAGGTCAGTGGAGAGCAGCGACTCAGTCTCAGGAGTTTTTAAGAACTCTTCAACGTTACTACAGTAACACCTATGTTGATGCTGAGAAGCAGAATGCAATTAATGTGTACGTTAAATGAAAGCATTCTTTTGACATCAGTATCTATAACTGAAATTTAACTGTATTGTATCAATTGATACCAGTTGCATAGGCATGGTTGTAATATAACATCTCAGTAACCGTTTGGCTTGAAATTTGAGCAGATTCCTTGGTCACTTTCAGCCACAACAGGGTAAACCAGCCCTGTGGGAATTGACTCGGATCAACATCACATTATTGGGATTCATGATCCTAATGTTATTGAGAGTGCAAAGTAATGTCATCATGCTGAATACCAACATTGTGTTTTTAAGATTGACTAAGTTATTCTCACAGCCACTTTAAATTATGTGTAGGTCATTCTTCAAGAGGTCTCTTTCGGATGGTAATATTCTCAGTGAAAGTGACTCATGTCTGATGGCTTCAATTGTTGGACACAATCAACCTTTGTCTGAAAAGGAGCATAGAGGTGCAAAGGGTCTTTTCGGAGTCCACTCCAGAGATCTCATCTTGTGAAAGTGATATATCATTTTCCAGGTCCGCTAAAATATCACTCCTATCCAAATTCAGAAATTAAGAAATGCTTGGAATGCATTCCATTGGACTGACTAAATGTTGCATTTCTGTTTAGCATATGCCCTCAATGCCTTGGCGTAAACACTGTCAACACATAGAAGAGGACCAATTCCTTGAGTTCGATCCCAACTGTTTTGATGAACATGGGGATGCGTGTAACTTTTCAAACTTTCTTGATTTAGACTGGCTTTCTTCATCAGGAAATTCTTGTGAAGAAGATATATGTGACAGGTAGCTCCAGTGGACCACATTAAAGCACATAGTTCTCAAATTATGCATTTAATTTAAGCCAAACGTATCCATTGATGTATAGTCTAATATTCTTCAAATTATGCAGGTCAGTTGCAAGTGATTCAGGTTCCTGCCTAAAGGTCAGTATTTTAAACTCATTATTGTGAATATGATTCATTTTACAACCTTCCAGTTCATAAAAGTGAATTCTCAACGTTAATCCACTTTTTTCCATATCCAGGAAGGGAACCAACAGCAATTGAACTTGCTAGCAACAATGTGTTGGAATATGATCAAAAGTTTGTGCAATGGGTAATCGATGGGGAGTTATTATTTCATTGAATTTCATTGCAGCAAGTTTTCGAACAGAACTTTTCTCCTAACCTTCATCAGAATCAACAACCCATCCGAAGGATGGTGATTATGCGAGAAAATAAAGTGAAAGAAATCAATTGGGGAACAATTTTGGGTTTAATTCAATTGTCATTGGTGACCCAGGACAGGTAGCATCATTTAACCATGGAATTTTGGAAGCGAAGCATAAGGGTAGATAGCTAAATCATATTGGAGCTCGCATCCATAGTTTTTGACCTTGTAAATAGTTTACAATAATGCAATTATATCTCAAATTAACAGTTTCAGGTCATAGGTTTTATATACTTGTACACCATGTGTATATTTTCTTCTGGTTAAAATGGAAAAATCAAATGAAGTATTGCAAACTCATCTCTTCCACCCTTGGATGCAACCATCAAAATATCATCAATCCAAGAGAAGACAGCAACTTCAACCCCTTTCTGCTGGGCTTTAGCTTCATAAAAGTCTCTATCAAGTAATTATGACTCTTTAAGATACAGAGATTAACGGTTACGTGAGCTGGCTCTGTTGTCATTGGAATATCGGCTCCAAAATCTACGGTGATAATTTTATGATGAAAAATTTTCAGCATCTACTACAGAAGTGGAAAGAGAGGTGAAAAATCACCACATTATTTGAATTATTTGACAGGCAATGTTGTTCACGTGACCATGAGCATAAGGTGACACTTTGTATGCTATGATGTCTGATCAATTCAATCTTCAACACTACAAGGAGCTTATAAACTTCAGAGTTGCTCGCCATACATCCGGAGCCTTGTGAATCATGCTACACTGTTAGTTGCACGTGAGATTTTGAATTTGAATTGAATACCTCATATCCATCAATAAACTTCTGTAGTTTGACCTATCTTTATTGATCCACACTTCGACAGCTAAAAAATTACAATGACTGTTGATCATTACTATCACCAAATCATTCTTATGGCTTGCCTGCCATTCGAACAAATATAACATAATCCTAAACAAACTAGAAATTCTCATCCAGAATTATACAATGAGCAGACTTTAAATTTCAGAGGAGATACTCTTTGACATCACAGGCTCCAAGCATCAGAGACTGGCAAATACCAGTATTGATATAAATTTAGCTGACTTGACAATTTTAACATACCAAAATATTTGGTACCATCACACCATCAACAAAACCTAATTCTCAATGTCTAGAAGAACTACAACTGTGCCCACAAAAAAAAAACCAAAAACAAAACCATAGTTCTTTGCCGAACATAAAGAAGTTCAAAACTAACACATAGTTGTAGAAGAAACGGCTTGAAATGATTGAAACAAAACTCTCTCTAAATAACATTAGTCCCAGCCAGTAGGTTGTGGGGCAGGAACATCAGGCGCTGTAACTGCTGCCATTGCTGGTGCCGGCACTGCATCCCATCCATCCCCAGTCGAAGGAGCTGGAGCTGGAGCTGCTGCTGCTGCTGCTGCTGGTGCTGCTGTGAGTGAAAAATCATGAGCTTAATGCATACACATTAACAAAGTAATAGCAACTAAGTACTAAAAATTTAGAATAGGAGGATCTTGATAACATCTGATTCAATGCATTGGCAAGGGTCAGTATCTAACCTTCTGGGTAATAGGGAACCCCAGAAATGGGCTTCTGAACTTCACCACCTGCCCACTGACTATCAGCAATTTGGGTAGGCCATTGATCGCTGGTAAGATTCATGTTGTACTCTGCCGCATTCGCAAAATCAATAGCAGCAGTTTCTTCTTCTTCAGCCTGCTTGGTTTCTTCTGGCTCCCTGTAGAAGAACAGATCAACCTGCACACAAAGGAAACATAAAAGTCAAATAACAAAAGTAGGCAAATAGCTAATGGTAGAGGATGCCCTGCCAAGTTCTAAAAACATACAAATTGAGCCTCAAGAGAACAAGAAGATTCACAAATCTAAAAGGCAAATTGTCTTTTGAAGACATTTATCATTTATTTACCATCACATCCCACTTGTGACCGGGACGAATAGTGCCACGCATCTGGAGAACCATTCTAGCCAAAAGCCAGAAGAGACACCCAATGCTGTGTTTACCCTTGTTATTGGCAGGAATGCCGATATCAACATAACGCATAGGTGAGTCAGTGTCACAAAAGGCAATGGTGGGAATGTTTCCAAGGGCAGCTTCCTTAATTGGCTGAAAAAGATTATAGTACAATAATCATCAGTGCAAACATACACCACCAGCACATGTGAAAATAACCAATTAGCATAAGAGATAACAGCAAAATAATATGAAAACAAAAGAACTAGACATATATAGGACAATGCTTACCTGATGGTCAGTTCGTGGATCTGTTAGAATGAGAAGTCGGGGCTCATTGAATGATGTTTGCATTTGATTGGTAAATGTACCAGGAGTGCCTGCCAGCAATGGCATGGGCGTGAGTGTACTTTGCAAACTTCAACACAGCTCGCTGTCCATAGGGTCTAGCTGATTGGACAATAATGTCCCCAGGGCTTTCTATGGCTACAATAACCCTGGCTGCCATCTGTAGCTTCTCCCAGGTCTTCCCAAGATTGATAATATAAATTCACTGAGTACCAAAACCATGGAATCAGTAAACAGATTAAGAATTCAGCAATCCATCAAATAAATTCCAACAACTCTAAGCTAGCGGCAAATTTCCTTGTCATCCATATGATTTGCATCGTGCACCAATCCACGAACCAACCAAATTTAACATTTCAAAATACATATCGATTTTTAAACCTCAGAAATTAGTTTCTCTACATCTATTGATTGTGGACATCACTCAAAATGCAACAATACCATCATCTTCTTTCACAATCCTTGGATTTCTAGGACGCCAAAATCAAAAGTAAACATCTAGAGATGACAACTAAAATTCCGCGTTTGGATCACATAAAAATAATTAACATCATAATGAAACTTGCAATCCCTCATAGATCGTCCAACAATTGTCACACTTTCAAATCCAAAAACATGCAGTTGCCAGTTCAGTTACAGAAAATCACAGAACCGAAATTATAAACCCTAGACAAACATTAGACACAAGAAAATCTCATGTTAATACAAAAATCTACATATACTCAAAGAATTACATACAACCCAAATCCACAATCATACCAAACCCAAAAATATCTTCACAAATACATAAACATACATATTACTACTAAAAATTTCTGCAGATCACAGAAAATAAACAACCTAGATGAAATTCAAAAGAAAAAGAGTTATTAAGAAAACGAACCATCGTTTCGGCGCTTGAACACGTAACGTTCCATTTTGGAAGTCACAGTTCTTAGTACCTGTAAATGAACTTCGGCGGCCAACATCATCTGAATGTCAGCCTCTTTCTGAGAGAGCTGCCTCGGCCGTTGCCGTTCCAGCTATCTTTCTTCCTTAAAACCTGCGAGAGAGAGCTGAAACTTGTAGTACCGTCGGAGACTTAAGCACGCTCGCTCGCTGTGATAAGAAGAAAAGCAAAATATCACTGGCGTTCGTTTTATATAGTAACTAGGGCAAAAACCTAGTTTCTATTGGACCATTTTTCTGGAAAAGGCGGTAAAGAAACCCACCCAGCCGGTTATTTGGACTCCTGGGTTTGTTCAACCCTTGAGCCCAACCCAAGTTGTAAAGTACTAATTAATACGAATCCTTTTTGTTAAAAATTATAAGTATCCCATAGTTTGCAAATTTTTTACACCATCTCACAATTGAATTTCGTTAAAAATTTTTAATATAGTCCAATAATTTGATTTTGTAAACCCTAAAATCAATTTATCTGATGGATTAATTTGTTTCAAAATTTTCAGAGTATAAGAGCCAAATGATTAGTTTTATTAAGAGGATTATAGTAACTTTTATTTATTATATAGTTTGTAATATCTTTAAATGGGCCTATTTTTGTTGCTACTGTAGCACAATAGGGACTCATTTAGAAATATTTCGCAAATCATACTGTTTTTAAATTGTTCTACCAAAATATAGGGATCTAAAACTTACCTTAGGGATTGGTAAAGAGGTAAAAGTATGTTGAAAGAAAATAAAAAATAATGATACTATAATTCTCAAGTATTGGATATTTGTTTAAAGTATCCATGTCCTATATAACTGGGGTTTTAGTCTTTTAGATTGAATTATTGTGATAACAACTTTAACATAAAATTATATAAAAAAAAATCAATATGATCTTTTTTTTTTTTGGCCCCGAAGGGTCATAAGACTATAAGGAGGATAATATCATCCATAAAATAAATTTGATTTTATTACTTCGTTAAAATAAATTTGATTTTATTACTTCGTTAAAATAGATTGATTAGTTGTTTTTCATATTAAAAAAAAATTAGTTTTTCTTTTAATATATCATTTTTTCCTTTTAATTGAAATACGACGAACATTTTTAAATCGTAGGAAAATGTGGGCTTATAAAAGAGT